>JABTTQ020003225.1:0-250000 GCA_016081115.2 Rehmannia glutinosa
CTTTGAAAATAATGTCCGACTTTGTTGGTACGTGACTTATTGTATTTATAGGTCTCAAACCCTCAAAATCCGTCAAAAAGGCCGAAAAATAAAACAACCCACGTTCGGCTGCATCGCGCGCAACCTCTTCCCGTAGCGTTTGACGCGTGCCTGATCATCGTCATTTGTCGCACGTCGCGCTGCGGCATGCGTGCCTGCTCGCGCCCACCAATGTCCTCTTCATTGTACCAATTTCAGGCCCCATCATGCTGTGTGGGGTTTTAATCTTCTTGGCGCCGTCCCGTGACCCATTTTTTTCCCGCTTCCAACTTCTAAAATGCGATTTTCACCTTTCAAACACATTTTTTATTGTTCTTGATCAATTTTAGCTCCCGACTCTCAAACGACAACAATTGACACGAACTCGACTCAAATGACACTAAAAATACCTGAAAACAACACAAAATCCTAGTCTAGAATACTCAATACATTGGTATAAAACCAACTTAACTGAAGGTATTCAACATGCAAGAATTTCTGGGTAAGTGAAACCCTAATTTTGATTTCGAAAATCATTCGATAATTTCTGGTAAGAGTATCACAAATTTCATGCTTACATCCCTTATTTCTAATTAAAACATAAATTATTTTGGTGTAGAATCCGAAATTAATTCCCTAATTTCGGAGTAAGTGAAATCTAAATGTTGATTTCGAAAATCAAGCGATTCTATTAAAAATTCCAAAATTAATGAAATTGATGATATATCATGTAGTTGTTGTATTTGTGGTGTATAATCTGTAGAGATTTTGTAATTATTCTGATTTTGGTGATTTTTTTTATCAATTTAGGTCAATCATTTGTGAATATTTATTTTGATTTTGAATGCAGTTGTACATCAGGAAGTCGGAGGTTGCTGTTATTTTGTGTGGACTGACCTTCCAATGTGCACCCGGGATCAACAAATTATTCCGGAATTGCTCAAGAAAGTTAACAAGTTGGAGAACAATTTGAAGCAAGTTAACAAGCTGGAGGATGATATGAAACGCCATAGATCAAGGGAGAAGTACTTGTGGTTCGCATTGGTGATGTCTTGGAGTATTATGTACCTCTTTGTGTGAAATAAATTTATCCATGAATTATCGTAACACATTGTAATAGTTTTAGGTAAGAAGGTCATGGATCTATTCCAATTTTCCAATTCGGATGGATTGGCCATGATGTAATCGATTATGAACTAATTAGGATCTATGTTGAACTCATTCGGTACATGTAATGTATGGTTTTAACTATAAAGTGTTATTGTGTAAGCATTGAGAATACTTGTTGTATTGAATCTTTGAAAAATATGTGTAAATGAATTTCATAATACATTATAAGATGTATGAATTTGCACAAAAAGAAGGATCATTTGCACAATCATTGCAATAACAATTCAAGACAAAATACATAAAGTTTGAGGAGTTATATCCCAGACAAAACATCCTAGACAAAACATCCAAGATAAACTACATGCAACTTATCGTTTGATGAGTTATAACCCAAACAAAATACATACAACTTATAGTTTGAGGAGTTAATATCCGGCCAAAATACATGCATTACTAAATCATGGTCAAAAGGAAGATACTCCAACTTTACATCGATTGCAAGTTGGTGCCTCTTCGGGACTGGATCTGCTCAAATTTGTAATCTGTTTTCTTGTTCTTTGAGAACCTCACAGATTGAGTGATGTTGTTCCTTGGTCACTTGATGCTTCAACTCAAGACTTGAGAATGCTTTTGATTTGGGTGACTTTGGCTTAGAAGTCACGACAATAGTTGATTCGACTTCTTGGTCACCTTCAATTTTGCCCTAACACCAAGTGGATTTTTTTTTTGTATTTTCTTGTGCTTGGGACTTTGTTGTGTAGGGATTATCACATTCCCTTTGCCATTACCATGTTTATGCACCAACAAAATAATTAGCTTTGTGTTAAAACAAAAAGGAGAAATTCTTACAAAAAACTTACCAAAACACCATCAAAAACAAGACTTCTGGTTTGCACTACAGATGGTGACAATCTTTTGAGAACTCCGTGTATCGCACTTGGAGATACACGAGCTCCTGCTCATGTTCCTCATCTTTCTTCCTGTACGCAATCCAATTAGAATGAATATATATATATATATATCAGATAAACTAAATTTAAGAATACAAAAAACTAGATGTTTGATTTTACCTTTTTAACTGGTTGGTTTATGACAAGAGTTACAGGGATATTTAACCCTTCCTGTGTTGGCTAGGAATTTTTAAGTAAATGACAACCTCGACATTGTGATTCGGTTTCTTGCATCTTGAGCATATCATAGTGACACCGTGTTTGATACATGTTTTTATCTTAATTTTGATGATTTTATTTTGTCACCAAAACAATGTCTTTAAAGGTTGTCCAAATACTCCTAAATGATTTAAAATGGTTTTAATATTTTCCGGAGTATTTCCTCAAGTTTATTTTCAATAATATTGGACAACACTTTTAATGATTTTATGTCAATTGATTTTTACTCCTAAAACAAGATTTCTAAATGTTGTCTAAATACTCCAGATTGGTTTAAAATGTTTTTACTAAATTTTCGGAGTATTTCTTGAGCTTTATTTTCGACAAAAATTGGACAACATTTGTCTCTTGGTCGACCGTACACTGAAGATGATTTTGAAATAGAAAATGAGACGGAAGGAAAATCGCGTCGTCGGCCGTGCCGAGGGTCGACCAGGGTACTGCAAGTTCGTGTCGAAACATAAATTCAGACCTTGCATTTTTAGTTAGGGGGACCGGTTGAGACATGGGTCGACCGGTCAAGCCCATGTCGGCCAGTCCGCCTGCTGAAATTTTCAAAGTGTTCTTCAATTCTCTTATTTCGTGCGACGATGCCCCTGCGTGCTTTGACAAAAAAAAATATGACCGTTTGACAATTAGACACATTTCCTTAAATTGTGGGATTGATTTATAACAGCCATATTCTTGATTTTAATTGTATTTTTCAGAGATTTTCAATCCCCAAGAGGAGCCTATGCTTGATCAATCATCTCCTATAAATAGAGGAAGTTTTGGAGCAACCAAGACAACAATTGAGATACAACACAACAAGATACACTTCAAGCAAATACTTGGTCTTTCATTGTTATTATTCTTGTTGTAAATTTGCCTAGCTTATCACTTTCACATCCTTGAGGTCTAGGCTATTCTTGATTACACTTTGCACTCAAATTGTATTATTCATTATTGAGTTGTAATCTTGATTTTTGGTTATCATTCAACACAAGATATCCTTGTGAGTGTTCTTGTGGTAAGAACACACTTGGATGATCTAGGTGATAGGTGCAAGAAGATTGTGGTGATCTTCTTATTGAGGTGTTGAAGAATTTGGTATTCTTCAAGGTTGAAGATTGTGGAAATCTTCACAAGGTGCCGTTGAAGGAAGATTGTGGCGATCTTCAAAGGGAGATTGTGGTAATCTCCAAAGGTGTTGTTGAAGAAGAGTGTGGTGCTCTTCAAGGTGTTGTAAGTTGAATTTGTATTAATTTTGGTAATTAATAAAATTCTTTTTCTTTTGAAATCCATCCAGGATATCTTGGGGTGGTAGAGGATTAGGCCCTAGGTGGGTTGAACCTCTTTAAATCGACGTGTGTTGTTTACATTCCGCACCTTTATTATTGTTTGAGCATTTGGTTCGAAAAAAGAGGGCGAAATCGAAAAGATGGAGATAATCTATTCACCCCCTCTAGATTATCGTATTTTGCTTGGACTTACAAGTGGTATCGAGCCAAACTCTTTGGCAAGCTCGTTTCACATCGCGAGTGAAGAGAAACGATCGTCGGCTCTAACGAAGCTCATCTATCCGCACCTCCACCACCAAGCCACCTCTATTTGATTCCAAAAATTTTATATTTTGGAAAGAAAGAATGGAATGCTATTTACAAGGTTGTGGGTTTGATATTTGGAACACCGTCATAAATAGAGAATTCATTCCGATGAAAGTTACACCACACACCTCCAAAGGCCTCAAAGAGCTAAATGATGAAGAGAAGAAAATCATCTCCTTAAATGGTAAGGCTCTAAATATTTTGCATTGTTCATTTACTAATTTGGAACATGAACATATTGTAGGAATTCGATCGGCATATGAAGTATGGCAAAAATTAGAAGCCATCTATGGAGTATTTGCAAATGAAAGGAGTCAAACAAAAGCATCTACTTCTCAAAGGGATACAAGCTCAAATTTAAGGAACAAGCCTCTTACAACTTCCAACTATGAAGAAGTTGAATATTGTTTTATGGGCATCGAAGAAGAAAACGAGGTATGTCTTAAACCTCTACTTCCTTTGATTTCAAAATGATTATAGTGATTTGCAAAATGATTATGATGAACTTCAAAATGAATTCCAAAGCTTACTTGTTAAATACAAAAATTTGAAAAAGGAATTCAATGTTTTGAAAAATGATAAGGATAGTTTATTTACTTCCATGAATCACTATCATGTGCTCACACCACCACACTTGACAAGGTTAGAAACCTTGAAAAAAAGAAAATAGTACTCTCGTTGAGAATATTAATTGCATAAAAAGGATTTATCTAAATCCAACTTGAATACCGATGATATTGTTGATTGTTATGATAATTGAAACTAGAACTTGAACATAAGGTTAATATTGTCAATCATATGAAAAATAATAAAGCCTCTAAGCATGTTGGTCTTAATGCTCCTAGAATTATTACATGCTTCTATTGCGGTAAAAAGGGTCATACGGCTAATACATGCCGGGCTAGAAATATCTCTAATCATCATTGGAGAACTAAAAGTCTCAAAGCTAATTCTAAAGGACCCAAACACTTGAGGGTACCACAAAATAATGTTTTATTAGGTACCCGACGAAATAATGATCAAGAAAATTCATACCGCCAAGAAGGCATCAAATGACCGTTTCATTTGATCAAAGAAAGAGAAATCACTTTCAACAAAGTCAATTTCCAAGAAGAGGATACAATCAAAAATGGGAAGAACACAATCCTTGAAATGGCAAAGACATCATCAACAAGATGATTTTCAAAGAAGAAGAGACTATCAACAATTGGAAGGTAACAAACCTTGGAAATGGAGTAATCAAAGAAGTCATCATCAACAAAGTGACTTCTCAAAGGAAAATATCATCAACAATGGGAAAGACACAACCCATGGAAATGGCATAATGGTAAAACCGTATCTCCCCATTTATATATGCATTTTTTAATTCTATGCATGTTTTTATTTGTGTCTTAATTGCAAAATAAGTTTTCAAGCATTTATTTTTTAATTTAGGTCTTTAATATATTTGTGAGTTTCAAAATGTTTAAAAGAAGACCTTGCATGATATTTCTAAAACTCTTGTGCATTTAATTAGACCTATGTGGTTTATTATCTCTTTGTTTTTGTGTAGCATAAGTTTTTGATATCTCATATCTCTTGCCTACATTTGTGTCTTTGTGCAAATTTTGTTTAAGAAATGTGTAGGATATTTATATCTCATATTCATTGACTATTTCGTCATCAAGTTTCTTAAACTATCGAGGCACGTTCACTCGTATTTTCTTAGAACTCGATATTATGCTCATATCTTTCAAGATATTTCATTTTAACCCCTTAAGAGCCCATAAATGATTTTGCAAATATTCTCTTAAAAGGGCACTACTTGTTAAGTCTCGATTTTCTCGAATATATGTTTTCCTAAAACCCGTATTTGTTGAACTTGATCCAAAATTATCTTTTGCAAAGTTTTAAAACTTTTGGGGTGAAAAATCGAATTTTGGAAAATGCTGGGAAAGAAAAAATTACTTTGGGGCCGGTCAGCGGGGCGACGGCCGCCGCGCACGTCAACCGGTCGCACCTACTCGCCGGCCGCCGGAGACAATTTCTCAACTTAAGACGCTCGCCTTCTCATTTTTACAGACGCAAAGAAATCCCCCAAAACCCTTGTGCGAAAATTTTCATCCCCTTTCTTATACAATCTTCAATTCTTCTTCAATCTTTGAAATTTTTCTTGCTAATTCACTTCTTTTTGCAAGAACTTCACATATATGGCACCTCCAAGAAATTCTACCGAACGAAATCCTCAAAAGAGGAGAAAGAGACAAAGGGGAGAATCTTCTTCCAATCCCCAACAAGATGATATTTCACAAGGAGACTATCAAAATCGGCTTACGGAAGAGGAGATTGTCGAATTAAGAACAGGGGTTTCAAAATCAAGCATTCAAGTGGGACTCTAGTAAGTTATCACTCCTCTACGAGCCTCCTCTAGAGCTAATAGATTTCGATTTTTAAATAAACTTGGAGGAGCATTATGAGAATATTGAATTGAATGATAAGAAAATTGCGTGCACTCGTATGGTTCGATTTCAAGCATTTCATGATGAATTTCCGGATATTAGAGCTTATTTTGAAATTCAAGGATGGGTTTCACTTTGGGATAATCCGTGTTTGCATTATGATGACGAGCTTATAAAACTCTTTTATGCAAATATGTGGATTGTTGATGCTACGGTAGATAATCCGTTGGAACTTCACACATTTGTTAATGGTAGGAATTTTTCATGGACATTGGCCGATATTTGTAATCACTTTAACGTGCCAAATGATGGAGTGGTCAATGTGAATTGCGCTCATTGGGATGATAACATTTTCGGTGTTTCACTAGATGATGTGAAAACCTTTTTAGGAGTATATCCGAAGTGACATACTCGGCAATGCCGCCAAATTATCGGATTATATCTATCATTTGCTCCTATTGTGTTTGTGGAAAGGAAGTAAAACTTCCGAGTAATCTCGAACTCTTTCTCACCTATAAGATTGTTCGAGGAGAAAGAGTAAATTATGGGGCAATCTTTGTGTATTGCTTGTTGGAATCTAGAAATCTTACCAAGAAAAATATACGTTGGGAAATTTGATTTGCCGACTCTTATATTTATCGGGATACCCGGAAAATGAAATGAATACCAAAATTCGTCACAATGATTTTGATAATGCCAAAGATTCTACAAATGGTAAGAATGCGACGACATTTACCACGGGTTCCTACCAAAGCCGCTAGGGGCGTGCGACATCAACAACAACCTCGGGATGATTTCTTTAATGACAATGAGGTTGAAAATATAGGAAGAGGTGAGTTTGACGAACAAAGAGATGATGTGGGGAATGAAGAAGAAAATGTGGGAAATGAACAAGAAATTAGGGAGGAAGAAAATGAGGAAGGAGATGAAGACGAGTTGGATGTTGAAGATCTAAATCTCAAAGAGAGAATGGCCAAAGTGGAAAGAGAAACATTTAGAGATGTGGCCTCTCTTAGAAAAGAGCTCGGGTTGTGAAAAAGGAAAATTCTAGTTTGAAAAAGTCAATCGGCAAATTGAAGAAATTCATCAAAGATCTCATTCCCTAACCTGCTCTCTCTGGACGAAGATTGATGTCCCCCCTTTCTTTACTTTCTAGCATTTTCATTCATGTTGCTTTGTATTCTTATGATCCTTTGTAAAACTCTTTTGCACTAATGATATTTGCTTGTTTTCTTAAAAGGGTTATAATTGCGAGTTGATAATGACTTGTGGATGATCATGGTATTAATGGAGTATTTGATGGTAAAATTACTCTAATTTAGCATATTGTTTGATAATTGGTATGAAGTACTTGATGGTAAAAGTGCTTCTTTTAATGCTTTGATCATTATGCTTAGATGAATATGTTGGAACATTTGATATATCTTACATGTATTGTTTAAGGCATGACTTGTATAATTTGATGGATGCTCTAATTTGTTTTTTTTTTTTTTTTTTGGCATTTGTAATGCCTTGATCCTTTTGGCTTATATTATCTCAATTGGGTTGAACCCTTGAGAATCTCTTTGTTGAGCCTCTTATTTGATGAACAAATGTTGGGTATGTTGCATATGATCTTATTGAGCTTTGAAATGAGGATGATTGATGATGTTATGAAAATTTTTGGCTTGAAACATTTATAAGGGCTATATACAACCTCTTTTATTTTTTTACGCACACAAGGTGTTCGATGAAATGTTGCAATGAAATTTTCAACTTCTACATGATTCTCTTGCTTCAAAATGTATTAAAATCTTTTGAAATCATGTTTTTGGCTAACTAATGAGCTTTTGGATTTCTTATGTCACATTTCTCCCATTTTCCTTGGTTTTTAAGCATAAATTGCTCAATGGTTGATAAACCGTCTCGCTTTGCGCACTTTGATATATTTGTATGATGTTTTTATCATCCTAACATTCTTTTTGATGATTCCAAAGGGGAGAAACATGATATTGACTCATTAGCTCAAAGAAGCAAATAAAAGCTTGTTATAAAAGCTATAAGCTATGGCTCATAAAAGCCATAAATTATGATTTATCTTTAGTCCAATTGTTCTTGGATGGACTCATATAATTGTCTAATGTGTTTTTGACAGGGGAGCTTATAAGCTCTTGAACAAAATGCAAAAGCTAAGCTTTTAGCTTATGAATAATTGCTTTTACATTATTCTTGATGTGCTTGTTGATAGGGGGAGCTTGTACTTATTATTGAATATATTTACTCCTTACTTGGTTGCTTTAATATTTTTGGAAATTTTGGTTGCTTCCAAACGGTCAAATGTTTTTACCGGAAAATCCCTTCTAAAATGCTCTCTTAGTTTGTGTAAAAATTGTTTTGGTTTGTAATCATCAAAATGGGGGAGATTGTTTGATGCGTGTTTTTATCTTAATTTTGATGATTTTATTTTGTCACCAAAACAATGTCTTTAAAGGTTGTCCAAATACTCCTAAATGATTTAAAATGGTTTTAATATTTTAGGAGTATTTCCTCAAGTTTATTTTCAATAATATTGACAACACTTTTAATGATTTTATGTCAATGGATTTTTACTCCTAAAACAAGATTTCTAAATGTTGTCTAAATACTCCCGATTGGTTTAAAATATTTTTACTAAATTTTAGGAGTATTTCTTGAGCTTTATATTCGACAAAAATTGGACAACATTTGCCTCTCTTGGTCGACGGCCGCCCTATAGGGCAACACGACTGAAGATGATTTTTGAAAAGAAAATGAGACGGAAGGAAAATCAGCAGTCGACGGCCGCCGCCCAACAGGCGTCGACCGTTGCCCAGAGTCGACCGTGCACTGCAAGTTCGTGTCGAAACAGTAAATTCGGACCTTGCATTTTTGAGTTAGGGGGACCGGTTGAGACAGGGTCGACGGTCGAAGCCCATGTCGGCCGTCTGGCCGCCTGTTGAAATTTTCAAAGTGTTCTTCAATTCTCTTATTTTCGTGCATGGCCGCTTCTGCTTGACAAAGACAAAAATATGACCGTTTGACAACAGACACATTTCCTTAAATTGTGGGATTGATTTCTAATAAAGACAATATTCTTGATTTTAATTGTATTTTCCCGTAGATTTTCAATCCACAAGAGGAGCCTATGCTTGATCAATCATCACCTATAAATAGAGGAAGTTTTGGAGCAACCAAGACAACAATTGAGATACAACACAACAAGATACACTTCAAGCAAATACTTGGTCTTTCATTGTTATTATTCTTGTTGTAAATTTGCCTAGCTTATCACTTTCACATCCTCGAGGTCTAGGCTATTCTTGATTACACTTTGCACTCAAATTGTATTATTCATTATTGAGTTGTAATCTTGATTTTTGGTTATCATTCAACACAAGATATCCTTGTGAGTGTTCTTGTGGTAAGAACACACTTGGATGATCAAGGTGATAGGTGCAAGAAGATTGTGGTGATCTTCTTATTGAGGCGTTGAAGAATTTGGTAATCTTCAAGGTTGAAGATTGTGGTAATCTTCACAAGGTGTCGTTGAAGGAAGATTGTGGTGATCTTCAAAGGGAGATTGTGGTAATCTCCAAAGGTGTTGTTGAAGAAGAGTGTGGTGCTCTTCAAGGTGTTGTAAGTTGAATTTGTATTAATTTTGGTAATTAATAAAATTCTTTTTCTTTGAAATCCATCCCGGATATCTTTGGGGTGGTAGAGGATTAGCCTAGTGGGTTGAACCTCTTTAAATCGACGCGTGTGTTGTTTACATTCCGCACCTTTATTATTGTTTGAGCATTTGGTTCAAAAAGAGGGCAAAATTGAAAAGATGGAGATAATCTATTCACCCCCTCTAGATTATCGTAGCCGCTGGACTTACACACCCTTCTTCGCCCAACCTCACATGTTGACTTCTTTCATCATTTTTCTGTGAATTCTTAGTCTCACCAGGCTCCTTTCTTCTATTATATTTCTTTGGCCCTCTAGGAAGTTTCTCACATACTGGAGGCATTAAAGTGTGGAGATCAACCTTTGGCCACATTGAAGTTCATCCAAAGTACCCAAAAATGATTGTATGCCTTCATGAATGTCTCCTTTGAGTAGCATTTGTCAACAATCAACATATGCCTCACGTGTGTAGCCCAGGAAGTATAAGCTACAGATTGCATGAGCACAAGGAATACCAGTCAGTTCCCATCTCCTACAACTACAAGTTATTTTCCCCAAATGTACCTTGAATCTTATACCATGTCAATTCTCAACCTCAAACTGATCTTGGCCATTCCAATGGGATATGAAGTCCATAGACTTTTTCTTTGTTTCTCCCAACATTTTTGAGATTTTAGGGCATATCTTCCCATGGTATTTATCCATTTGATCCCTCCTCACATGAATCCTTCTCATTAAAATGACCCTCACAATCTCAAGCATATACAGAATAGGCATACATCTTCCTCTCATAATCATTGAATTAAAACTTTTCGACATATTGTTCAATAATATGTCACATTTTGATAGAGTCCTAAAATGAGACCTAAACCAATTAGTTGGAGCCCTCTGACTCAACCAATCGTATGCAACAACATTCATCTCTTTCAACTCAGTCATTATCCTCTCAAAATCAATCACTCTAGTTGCCATTGCAGCTTGCCAAAAAAGGTTTTTTATGCCAATCCTTTGTGATTTTGTTTAATTGCATGACACAAGATCTGTGTTCACTGTCAAGTAATAAAGTTTCAATTGCATCAATCAAACTCTTTTACTTATCTAAAACTATGGTCCAATGGTAATTGTTTGTTATGTTCAAATCCTGCACTAAAAGATCTACAAACCAGGTCCAAGACTTTGTTTTCTCCTTCTCAACAACTGCATATGCAAAGGGGGACATACAGTTGTTAGCATCTACCCCCACAACAGTTAAGAGAACACCACCTGCAGAAGTCTTTAAGTGGCAATTTGAAATTACAAAAGACCTTTCAGAGCTAATGTAGAACTAATTTTTTGTATATCTTAAATATTAAACTCATTCTTGGGGCACTTAATGAATCTATCTTATGTTCCTTAGCAATGAGATTCTCTACACTAAACCTATGGTATAAACAATCATTAACTTTATATATCTCAAAACAAAATGAGATTAACTTAACGATGATTGTTTACTAAAACAAGAAACATGATAAAATTCAAAATGAGCCACATGTACCATAATTATTATAAATAATATTTCGACAAATCCAAAATGAGAGTTTCTTTATAGTCAATGTCCGCTTTTAATGAAATTCTCGATACAAGTCCAAGCGGCTATGATAATCTAGAGAGGGGGTGAATAGATTATCTCCATCTTTTCGATTTCGCCCACTTTTTCAAACCAAATGCTCAAACACAATAATAAAGGTGCGGAATGTAAACAACACGCGTCGATTTAAAGAGGTTCAACCCACCTAGGGCCTAATCCTCTACCACCCCAAAGATATCCGGATGGATTTCAAAAAGAAAAAGAATTTTATTAATTACCAAAATGAATACAAACTCAACTTACAACACCTTGAAGAGCACCACACTCTTCTTCAACAACACCTTTGGAGATTACCACAATCTTCTTCTCAAGATCACCACAATCTTCCTTCAACGGCACCTTGTGAAGATTACCACAATCTTCAACCTTGAAGAATACCAAATTCTTCAACACCTCAATAAGAAGATCACCACAATCTTCTTGCACCTATCACCTAGATCATCCAAGTGTGTTCTTACCACAAGAACACTCACAAGGATATCTTGTGTTGAATGATAACCAAAAATCAAGATTACAACTCAATAATGAATATTACAATTTGAGTGCAAAGTGTAATCAAGAATAGCCTAGACCTCAAGGATGTGAAAGTGATAAACTAGGCAAAATTTACAACAAGAATAATAACAATGAAGAACAAATATTTGCTTGAAGTGTATCTTGTTGTGTTGTATCTCGATGGTTGTATTTGTTGCTCCAAAACTTCCTCTATTTATAGGAGATGATTGATCAAGCATAGGCTCCTCTTGGGGATTGAAAATCTACTGAGAAAAATATAATTAAAATCAAGAATATAGTGTTAGAAATCAATCCCACATTTTAAGGAAATATGTCTGGTCAAACGGTCATATTTTTGTCATCAAGCACGTAGGCGACGGTCGCAAGACAAATAAGAGATTGAAGAACACATTGAAAATTACAATGGGGGCATGGGTCGACATAGGCTTCGACCGGTCTACCCTTGTCTCAACCGGTCCCCCTTAATCATTTTGCAAGGTTTGAAGTTTCGTCTCAACATGAGCAAAGTTGCGAGTGCACGGTCGCACGGGAGGCGACGGCCGACGACACCGGCCGACCCCTGGGCGATCGGTCGACCCGCCCAATTTCACCCCAGGTTCATTTTCTGTTTCAAACGTACTCTTGGTACGGGTTGCCCTATAGAGGCGGCACTGGTCGACCTTGAGTAAATGTTGTCCAATTTTATCGAAAATAAAATTCAAGTAATACTCCGAAAATATAGTAAAAACATTTTAAACAAATCGGGAGTATTTAGACAACATTTAGGAACCTTGTTTTGAAGTAAAAACTTATAGACATAAAATCATTTGAAGTGTTGTTCAATTTTGTCGAAAACTAAACTTGAAGAAATACTCCTAGAGAATATAAAAACCATTTTAAATCATTTAGGAGTATTTGGACAACCTTTAAAAATATTATTTTGGTGTAAAAACAAAATCATCAAAATTAAGATAAAAACATATATCGAACAATCTCCCACTTTTTGATGATTACAAACCAAAACAATTTTTACAAAAAAAATAGGAGAATAAGTTTAGAAATGATTTTCCGGTAAGAATATTTAACCGTTTGAAGCAACCAAAAAATTTCCAAAATACATAAGCAACCAATAGGGAGTAAATAATAAGCACAAGCTCCCCTATCAACAAACATATCAAGAATAATGTAAAAGTAATTTTCCATAAGCTAAAAGCTTAGCTTTTACATTTGGTTCAAGAGCTTATAAGCTCCCCTGTCATAAAACATCATTAGACAATTATATAAGTCCATCAAGCAACAATTGACTAAAAATAAATCAGAACTTATGGCTTTTATGAGCCATAGCTTATAGCTTTTATAACAAGCTTTTATGAGCTTCTTTGAGCTAATGAGCCAATTTCCTGTTTATCCCCCTTTGGAATCATCAAAAAGAATGTTAGGATGATAGAAACATCATACAATGACATCAAAGTTTGCCAACAATACGCTTTTATCAACCATGAAAGAATAAAGCTTAGAATCCAAGAAAAATGAGAGAAATGTAACATCCAAAAGTTCATTTGTTAGCCAAAAACATGATATCAAAAAGATTTTAAGACATTGAAAATAAGAGATTCATGTATGTGATGATATTTTCATTGAAGTATTATAACGAACACTTGGCGGGCGTCAAATATTTGAAAAAGATATATATAACCCTTGTAAATGAAATCTAGCCAAGTTTTTCATACCATCATCAAAGGCATTACCAATGCCATCAAGCAAAGAATAAATAGCCATCAAGTGATACATGTCATGCCTCAAACAATACATATAAGACATTACAAATGTCCCAAAATAATCCATTTAAGCATAATGATTAAAGCATCTCAAATGTTTCTAAGCAAAAATTAAAAAGAAGCACTTTTACCATCAAGTACTTCATACCAACATCAAACAATGCTAAATTAGAGTATTTCTACCATCAAACTAGAGTTTTCTTTCTTCACAACCCGGAGCTCTTTTCTAAGAGAGGCTACATCTCTAAATGTATCTCTTTCAACTTTTGCCATTCTCTCTTTGAGATTTAAATCTTCAACATCCGACTCGTCTTCACCTTCTTCCTCATTTCCTTCATTCAAGTGTTCCTCCTCATTTTCTTCCTCCCCAATTTCTTGTTCATTTCCCACATACTCTTCTTCTTGTTCCTCTTCTTCATTCCCCACATTCACTTCTTCCTCATCTTCTTGTTCATCAACATTACCTCTTCCGATATTTTCAACCTCATTATCATTAAAGAAATCATCCCGAGGTTGTTGTTGATGTCGGGCACGTCCCCTAGCGGCTTTGGTAGGAACCCGTGGTAAATGTCGTCGCATTCTTACCATTTGTAGAATGTTGGCATTATCAAAATCATTGTGACGAATTTCGGTATTCATTTCATTTTCCGGGTATCCCGATAAGTATAAAAGTCGGCAAATCAAATTACCCAAAGTATATTTTTTCTTGGTAAGCCTTCTAGATTCCGACAAACAATACACAAAAATTGCCCCATAATTTACTCTTTCTCCTCGAACAATCTTATAGGTGAGAAAGAGTTCGAGATTACTCGAAAGTTTTATTTCCTTTCCACAAACACAATAGGAGCAAATAATAGATATAATCCGATAATTTGGCGGCATAGCCGAGTATGTCACTGGGATATACTCCTAAAAAGGTTTTCACCTCATCTAGTGAGACTCCAAAATGATTATCATCCCAATGTGTGCAATCCACATTAACCACTCCATCATTCTAAGACATTAAAATGATTGCAAATATCGCCAATGTCCATGAAAAATGCCTACCATTAACAAATGTGTGAAGTTCCAATGGATTATCTACCGTAGCATCAATAATCCACATATTTGCATAAAAAAGTTTTATAAGCTCGTCATCATAGTGCAAACACGGATTATCCCATAATGAAACCCATCCTTGAATTTCAAAATAAGCCCTAATTTCCAGAAATTCATCGTGAAATGCTAAAAATCGAACCATACGAGTGCACGCAATTTTCTTGTCATTTAACCCAAGGTTATCATAGTGTTCCTCCGCAAGTTTATTGAGAAAACGAAATCTATTAGCTCTAGAGGGAGGCTCGTAAAGGAGTGATAACTTACTAGAGTCCCAATGAATGCTCGATTTTGAAACCAGGCTCTTAATTCGACAATCTTCTCTTCCGTAAGCTTATTTTGATAATCTCCTTGTGTAATATCATCTTGTTGGGGGTTGGAGGAAGATTCTCCCCTTTGCTTCCTTCTCCTCTTTTGAGGATTTCTTCCGGTGAATTGACGGGGTGCCATGAGAACAATATGAATTTAAGTAATATAAGCTCAAGGATTGAACAATTTGAGAGATAATGAGATATTTTGAGATAATTTTGGAGAGGAGGAGAGCTAGGGTTCGTGGTTTGAAATGGGGAAATGAAATAGAATTGCAGTCCCCTGTTTTAAAACCCACCGTCCTCATTAAATGACTCTGTCGACCGGTCGACGGATGTCGATCGGCAGTGGGTCGACCGGCCGACCGGTCGACGGCACTGCTACGATTCTGATGCAATTCTCCAAACTCCAGAATTTTCCAAAAATCGATTTTTCACCCCAAAAGTTTTAAAACTTTGCAAAAGATAATTTTGGACCATATTCAACAAATACGGGTTACGGAAAACATATATTCGAGAAAAACGAGTAGTGCCCTTTTAAAAAAAAAAAAATTTAGAAAATCGTTTAGGGGCACTTAATGGGTTGAAATGAAATATCTTGAAAGATATGTGCATAAGCAAGACATAAACACAAATCGAGTTCTAAGAATAATACGAATGAACATACCTCGATAGTTTCAGAATCTCTTAGACGAAGAAAAAGACGATAGCCCATGAATAGAGATATATAACCTACACAATTCTTTAAACACATTTTCCACAAGATATGATAGCACAAGTGTAGGTCAAACAATGATAGATATTACTATAAAATGCTTATGCTATAGAACACCATAAGAATATAAAACACTTAAGTCAAGAGTTTTAAAAACATCATGTAAGGTCTCCTTTTCAAAAATTTTAGAAACATAATTAATTTTTGAAGACCTTAAAAATAAATACTTGAAAAACAATTTGCAATTAAGACACAAATAGAAGCATGCATAAAAATGAAATGCATATTTAACTAGGGAGATACGGGTTACCAATTACGCCATTTCCATGGGTTGTGCCGTTCCCATTGTTGATGATATCTTCCCCTTGAGAAGTCACTTTGTTGATGATAACTTCTTTGATTACTCCATTTCCAAGGTTTGTTTTCTTCCCGTTTTTGATTATATCCTCTTCTTGAAATTGGCTTTGTTTAAAAATAGTTTCTCCTTCTTTGATCAAATAAAACGGTCATTTGATGCCTTTCTTGGGTATGAATTTTCTTCGATCATCATTTATTTGGATACCTAATAAAATATTATTTTATGGTACCCTTAATTGTTTGGGTCCTTTAGGATTAGCTTTGAGACTTTTAGGTCTCCACAAATAATTAGAGCTATTTCTAGCCCAACATTCATTAGCCGTATGATCCTTTTTACCACAATAGAAACAAGTAACAATTTTAGGAGTATAATGATCAACATGCATATGGACTTGATCCTTTTTCATATGATTAACAACATTAGGCTTATTATCAAGTCCGTTATCACAATTATGAATATCAACAATATTAGGCATTTTATTGGTACTCAAGTTGGATTTTAATGAATCCTTTTTCACGCTTTCAACAAGAGTACTATTTTCTTTCTCAAGGTTTCTCACTTTGTCAAGTGTGGTGGTGTGAGCACATGATAGTGATTCATAGGAAGTAAATAAACTATCCTTATCATTTTTCAAAATAATGAATTCATTTTTCAAATTTTTGTATTTAACAAGTAAGTCTTGAAATTCATTTTGAAGATCATCAAAATCATT
Organism: Rehmannia glutinosa; assembly: GCA_016081115.2. Lineage (NCBI taxonomy): Eukaryota > Viridiplantae > Streptophyta > Magnoliopsida > Lamiales > Orobanchaceae > Rehmannia > Rehmannia glutinosa. Next base: position 17,076 of record JABTTQ020003225.1, read on the forward strand.
TTGCAAATCACTATAATCATTTTGAATAACAATATCATAAGAGGTAGAGGGTTTAAGACATACCTCGTTTTCTTCTTCGATGCCCATAAAACAATATTCAACTTCTTCATAGTTGGAAGTTGTAAGAGGCTTGTTCATTAGATTTGAGCTTGTATCCCTTTGAGAAGTAGATGCTTTTGTTTGACTCCTATCATTTGCAAATACTCCATAGATGGCTTATAATTTTTGCCATACTTTATGTGCTGATCGAATTCCTACAAAATGTTCATATTCCAAATTAGTAAATGAACAATACAAGATATTTAGAGCCTTACCGTTTAAAGAGATGATTTTCTTCTCTTCATCATTTAGCTCTTTGAGGCCTTTGTGTGGTGTATCTATCATCGGAATGGGTTCTCCATTTATGACGGTGTTCCAAATATCAAACCCGCAACCTTGTAAATAACATTCCATTCTTTCTTTCCAAAATATAAAATTTTTGGAATCAAATAATGGTGGCTTGGTGGTGGATGTGCCGGTAGGATGAGCTTCGTTCGTAGCCGACGATCGTTTCTCTTCACTCGCGATGTGAAACGAGCTCGCCAAAGAGTTTGTCTCGATACCACTTGTAAGTCCAAGCGGCTACGATAATCTAGAGGGGGGGTGAATAGATTATCTCCATCTTTTCGATTTCGCCCTCTTTTTCAAACCAAATGCTCAAACACAATAATAAAGGTGCGGAATGTAAACAACACGCGTCGATTTAAAGAGGTTCAACCCACCTAGGGCCTAATCATCTACCACCCCAAAGATATTCGGGATGGATTTCAAAAAGAAATTTTTTTATTAATTACCAAAATTAATACAAACTCAACTTACAACACCTTGAAGAGCACCACACTCTTCTTCAACAACACATTTGGAGATTACCACAATCTTCCTCTGAAGATCACCACAATCTTCCTTCAACGGCACTTTGTGAAGATTACCACAATCTTCAACCTTGAAGAATACCAAATTCTTCAACACCTCAATAAGAAGATCACCACAATCTTCTTGCACCTATCACCTAGATCATCCAAGTGTGTTCTTACCACAAGAACACTCACAAGGATATCTTGTGTTGAATGATAACCAAAAATCAAGATTACAACTCAATAATGAATATTACAATTTGAGTGCAAAGTGTAATCAAGAATAGCCTAGACCTCAAGGATGTGAAAGTGATAAACTAGGCAAAATTTACAACAAGAATAATAACAATGAAGAACAAATATTTGCTTGAAGTGTATCTTGTTGTGTTGTATCTCAATGGTTGTATTTGTTGCTCCAAAACTTCCTCTATTTATAGGAGATGATTGATCAAGCATAGGCTCCTCTTGGGGATTGAAAATCTACAGAAAAATATAATTAAAATCAAGAATATAGCTGTTAGAAATCAATCCCACATTTTAAGGAAATATGTCTGCTGTCAAACGGTCATATTTTTGCTGTCAAAGCACAGGGCGACCGGTCGCGCACAAATAAGAGATTGAAGAACACATTGAAAATTACAACAGGGCGACCGGTCGACATAGGCTTCGACCGGTCTACCCTTGTCTCAACCGGTCCCCCTCAATCATTTTGCAAGGTTTGAAGTTTCTGTCTCAAAAGTTGCACCGCCGCGGGGGCGACGGGTCGACGGCAGACCGGCCGAACCCCCGATGCACGGCCGACCCGCCAATTTCACCTCAGGTTCATTTCTGCTTCAAACGTACTTTCTTGGTGCGGGTTGCCCTATAGGGCGACCGGTCGACCTTGAGGCAAAAATGTTGTCCAATTTTTATCGAAAATAAAATTCAAGTAATACTCCGAAAATATAGTAAAAATATTTTAAACCAGTCGGGAGTATTTAGACAACATTTAGGAACCTTGTTTTGAAGTAAAAACTTATAGACATAAAATCATTTGAAGTGTTGTCCAATTTTGTCGAAAACTAAACTTGAAGAAATACTCCGGAGAATATAAAAACCATTTTAAATCATTTAGGAGTATTTGGACAACTTTTAAAAATATTGTTTTGGTGTAAAAACAAAATCATCAAAATTAAGATAAAAACATATATCAAACACAAACCTCATATTTCTCAACACTACATGTGAATCTCTTTGGTCATGAAGTACATCTATGACCAATGAGTTTTACATCTTCCGGCAATTTGATGAGCTCCAAAATGTCATTGTCGTTCATGAATTTCCCCAATTTTTCATAGCGTCCATTCTTGAGGTTGTTGAGTTTGTCCTTTAGAAATATTATCTTATTCCAGGTAGGGTTATGCTTACCCGTAACTTGATAATCCGAATTTGCATCTTGAACAATGTTAGGAGAAAATAAATTCCTCAAGAATAAGTTGAAGTGCTTAATCATTGCCAATTGCAACTATAGGAGAAAAATAAATTCCTCTTTCATGATAATGTTTGTAACCTTATCTCCCCTGAAACTCAACTTCCTCAAGAACCTTCAAATTTCCCATCGCAAATGACCTTATAGAGTATCTAACAAGCAACAACTCAGAGTTCTTTAGTTCAATTTTCCTTATTAGGCCGAAGACCTTATCTTAATCGAACTCATCTCAATTGCTCAAAATGGAAATAAAAATAAAATCCTGCAAGTCTCTTCAAAATTCAACAACCTTATCATCAATAATAAACTTAAATCTGTATAGTCTCAACTACAATTGTTTTACCATTACCCTCACAGATGCATCTTTCAACATCAAATTTTATTTGGCTCCAAAGATAACTTTGCATTAAAACATATGTGAGTAGTTGAACCAGTATCTTCCCACAAAGCATATCTAGGTACAAAACAAAACTGACCGAAACTTAAGCTAATTTGAGAAGTAAACATTAACACGACATACTTACTTGGGACATTTCTTTCATGTATCCTCCCTTCTAACAGAAGTAACATGTAAGTTCCTCATCCCATTTTGTTTTCATTCTGTTTGTGGTGTCCCAACTTCAAGCTTTATGTCCACATCCTGAATGGTAGTTACTAAGTGAGTACTTTTAGTATTTTCTTGCTCAAACTTTCTTTTCTCGTACAACAAGACATGATCTTATGAAGAGTCATTTCAATCTTTAGGTTGTTGTCACTAGCCTCAAAATCCTTATAGTACAAGAAAGTGAATAAAACCATAGAGAATTCTAACTTTATTAACTTTACTTTGAAGCGAGAAAGACACCTCCTAATGTACTCCCGTATGTTCTATTTTTCTTTATAATCTTATTGAAATAAGATTAGTCAAGATAATATTTGCTTCAATCAATATCTTTAAGGAACTCCTTAGTACTAACCTCCTCAAACATAATGCCCCCAAAGATTTGAAACAGTGAAAAACATTACAAATAAATTCCATATAGACATATATTTTATAAATATAAGCATAAATTTAATTCAAAGAACAAAATTACAATGCTCACACTTAATCATGTCATAACATAATAACAGAGAATTCATACTTATGCATGACATAGAAAATAATAGTCGGCCCATCTTGAGATACCTAACACAACATTGACATTCAATCTATGGACAAGAGCATCAATTGTAAGTGGTATTCTCAAATGTAGTAATCAAATATTGACAATAAGTCCTGTCGGACAATAACCTTTCTTTGGGCCACATTAATGTTTACATGGATAACCGAATAATCATCACGCATTTATCACTACATGTATGTCTATTATTCGCCAAACAACAACCTTCCTTTGGGCTGGTCATTATTTGCATAAATAATAGACATACACATCTTAATATTTCAAAATAAATAAATCTACACAATAGAGGTTACTTTGGCAACATATTGTTCAATTAATTTATAATGCAAAATATCAGACATAAAATATAATATAATCCCAGTGTCGCCCTCTATCATCTGACCGGGTAATAACATTCCTTTATGCCGATTATTATTTACTTAGCGATACATGTAAAATATATGTGCATTTAAGGGGTTAAAACGATATATAATTGATGCATTTGCACACATATTTAGTGTATTTTACTTGGTTTCTTTAGAAGGGCATGATATTGTGTAATCTTGTAGATTTTCATAGAAAACAGAGCTTAAATGGAAATATATCAGTTAGAAGGCCCGGAAAAGATTGAAGAATGCGAAGAGAAGATCGAATACACGAAGAAAATGGAGAAAAATCAATCATATGGTCAGACCGTGTGAATCTCACACGACCGTGTGAGCTGCTTCCGTGTGTTTTTACACATTCGTGTGACTTGTTCGGCAGTAGAAATTCGAGACACATCGCACAACCAGGCATCGTGTAAATGGCACACGATCGTGTGGTTTGTTAGGAGCAAAAAAATAGAGACCAAGACATGTTTCACGACCAGACCGTGTTATCTGCACATGGCCATGCGGCTCGTCTTGGGCTGATTTTTGTTTCCTTTTCCCGTCAAAAATCTACAAGGGATCTCTCAAAGCACCCATATAAAGGGACCAAGGCCTTGCACGAATTATCAACTCATTACATCTGAAAATACATTACAATACACTAGAATTACACAAATCAACATTCTTCTAAGAGAGGAGGGCAAATCTACGAAGAGCACCACAAGGTTTTTCACATCTACCGAAGCACAAGGGTTTGAAGGCTTGGAGGGAAGATCCATACTGACAATAAGGGTTTTTTCTTTCTTAGTTTAGATCTCTTGTTTGAACTTAAACAATGTCAAACTATTTGATTTCAAGCTTGTCTATGATTTTGTTATCAAGTATGTTGGTCTAATCTTTCTGATCCCAGGGTATAATCAAAATTGTGGATTCATGTTAAATCTATATTGATTGTGTTTCTTAATTGATTTATGTGTTCTATTATATGAATTCAAATGCTTATTTCTTGTAGATTATCTGATCAATATTTTGCATGTCATATTTGTTAGTCCATAATCTGGGAGGTGAGTTCCAACAAACAAAAACCGAATTAAGACATAAATGAGTTTAACGTGTCAGGAGACCTACATAAGTTTGTGGGGAGTACTTCAATTCAAAGATCTTTTAGGAGTTAATAATAATTGTAACGTCTCGGGAGATCTATAATTGTTATTAATCAACTGTTTATGCGCCACCCGATAGGGGGAATAAACTAATTTTGGAATTGAACCTATAGAAACACATGAATTGGTTTTGATAAACATTAATTGGATTTAATATTGAAGAAACATGTTGAGATTATATGCCTAGGGTTGCTTTCGTATTTGTGAGGCCCCGGATATTTCAACCGTAGATGACACGATCGCGGACTTTTTCCCGATAATTTATTCTTATATTTACTATTTATTTTGCGATTCGTATCATGTTAATGGATTTAGCATCGATTATCTATTTAATCTTAATGATCTTTGAAAACTATCTACTACTAAATTAGTATTTTAAAAATACAATACCTTTGTCTTGAAAGATCATTTAGTAAACATTCTATTTTCGAACAATAGTACTTGAGGTTTACTTTATATAAAAATCCAACTTTTATATTGAAATAGCAAGTGTCTCATACTTGATTTTGTCAACTTACTTATTACTTGATTTAACTAATTTATACTTGGAATCATTTTATTTTTATGGTGTTTTGTTAATGACACTTATTTTCGCTTCTTTAACTATTGTCGATTTCTTTCGACTTTTAACGCGGGCTTTTAACCACTTCAACTTATTCTTGAGCGACTAGCTAATAAAACTCGTTTAGCATAATATATTTATTTTTATTTTTTAAAATTTCGAAATTTAAATCTATATATTTCAAAAACAAATTGTATAATTTAATTAATTTCTTGATGGATATTTTTGACTTGTACTATTGATTTTAAATTTTATTTGGTACCTTAGATTTTAAGGAATGATACTACACTTGGGAATTATTAGACACCTTATAAATTAGATGACTTATTATATAAGTGATACATAAATTATAGAATAAGGAGTTTGATTTGGAATTAGTGATTGTGATATTAATGATTCGATTTTTATTTTAACTTGGCAATCTACATCAATTACCACCAACCAAATTGAGACAAAAAAAAAGGGAACAATAAGCATGGAATGGACGTCCACTTCACATGGTTACAAGCAAGCCATATTTTTTTTTAAACAAAATTTTCCATTCAAATATTCTCTCATTTTCCATAAAATGCCCCACATATTTTTTTAATCAATTCAAACTTTCTTACAAGAAATGCCCATACCTTTTGACCACTCTTGTCTCCCATGCAACCAACCAAGACAACAAAAATAATCCTCCTTCCCCTCTACCTCATGCAATCGGCCATATGGTGTGAAGAAGACTAATATTTTTTCATTCTTCATCTTCTTCACCCACTTAAAACCTCCCAACTCTCTCTACACCTTTTATCTTTTCTTCTTCATAATTCCCTCAATACTTAACCAAAAAATACAAGAAACCTTCCATTTTTTTTTTCTCCAAAAATTCGAATAACATCACTACAAGGTAAGAAATTTCATCTTCAACCCAATTTTGATATCACCTAGTTCATCTCTTTCACCTTCTTAACTTAAGTTTGAATTTTGATTTGAGGTATACTTAGAAGACTTTTGAAGATATTAAGAGCTTGACATCATCTTGAAGAGGACTTCAAGACTTGAAGAAAATTTTGAAGAATTGACTATAAGGTAAGATGGTGGACTCTAGTATCTTTTCCTTCTTCCTTCTCTTTTCCTTCTAAATTGTAATTTTTCTTTTATAAAGGACCTAACTCAAATTATTTTCCCTTTTACTAACATAGCCCTGGACCCTCGACTTGGAGATTTAATTAAAGTATTTTATTTTCTCAAAACTCTTGACTTATCGGACCGATTCGACAGATTAATACCCAATCGCGGGGCGACTTCCTGGTCTTGCGGTTTTGAATCTATAACGGGACTTATGTTCCACCTAATCTGTAACACCCTAGTTTTGAAAGTGAAACTACGCAACATTATATTCACAAGATGATTAAGAATTTAACGGAAACGAGTCAACCATATTTTTTTAATCCAAAGAATAAAATAACTAACTTAAATAAAAATTTGCATCATCCATCAATTGAAGTAAAACCAGTACACTGTATGTTTTATAAATACGAAAGATTAAAAGACCAAAATCGTTCATGAAATTCTACTACTAATAAAAATTCAACAAAAACAATTGTCATGATCAATTCACCCGCCACGCGCCACGTCGGACTCCTCAACCTGAAAGGTGTAAAATTATTGGGGTGAGTTATCGTCAACTCAGTGGGGAAGCAATTGTTCAAGTCAAATACGCAAGCATAACAGTTAGCACAAACTTTCACGAAAAATATCATAGTCTCAAGTACAGTTAAGTACAAATAGTCTCAAAGTCTCATGTACATTTAAGTACGAATAGTCTCAAAGTCTCGTGTACAATTAAGTACAAATAGTCTCAAAGTCTCGCGTACAATTAAGTACCAATAGTCTCAAAGTCTCGCGTACAATTAAGTACAAATAGTCTCAATATCACGATCGTATTTATCATGAATATGCAACTAATAGTTAAAACAAGGCATTTAAATTAAACAAAAGCAGAAACCCCACCTCAAATAAAGTGCGAAGAAAAACTAAATGTTTTTCGCTTGGAAATTTTAGACCTCGTAAGATTGAGTTCCTAGAAATAAATAAAATAACTAATTTAATAAATAGTTTTTAGGAAATTTTTAGCTTAAATAAATAAGGAAAGGAAAATATATCTAAAAAAAAAAAATTCGGCTCAACAGTTTATATCCAAAGGTGAAATTGAAAATTGGCTTGAATAAAAATTGGGCTTGAATATGAAATCGAGGTTTATCTTGAAGATGAAATTGGGCTTTTGAACAAAGATAGAAAAATATGGGGTGGTATTGGAATTTTTCATAGTTTATGTACTAACTCCTCATAAAGCCAAACCCACCCCTACCCATTATCTAATCTCACAACTCTCATCTTCACCAACGCCTCTCTGTTTTTTTTTTAGAAAAATTTTTCGACCTTCTTCCTCAAGACTCTCTCTTCGCTCTCACACCCTCGGTCTCGCTCTCTCACATGACTCCGGTCTTTCTTCTTCATTTTTTTTTATAAAACTCTCGACCTCTCTCTCTCGTTCTCATCTCTATCGTCTCTCTCTCTCTCTCTCTCTCTCTCAAATTCTCATAACCTCTCTCCAAGCGCAATGGGCAACGCCGGGAGGGTGGCGGTGAACGCCGGAGGAGGCGGTGGGGTTCGGGTATGTTTCTATTTTTTTTTTTAAAAATAGGTTTCGAGTTTTCTAGTTTTCGGGACTATGATTCGGGTTCAGCCTTGAGAAATTTCTGGTTTTGGGTATTTCCGATGGGTTTGAAATTTTTCCGATGGATTTGAAGAGTTTCAAGTTTTCGGAATTTTGTGAAAAATTGACTTTGGGACTTTCCGGCGACATGGTCCGGGCTTACGGGTTTGAGATTTCCGGGTTTGCTTCTCGAGATTTCTTGGGTTTGGGCCGATGAGTTGGGGTTTCGGGGCTGGTGGCGGCTCGGATGGTGGTTGAAAAAGTTGGACTGGAAATTTGATAGAATTAAAAGAAATATAGGGCATTTACCTTTCTCTGTGAAGATAAGAGAAATAGTGAACACTTGCAACGAACTGAAAAGCTTAAGGCTTTGAAGAGAGTTTTTTTTTTCTTTTCTTTTGAGATCGTGTAGCAGATAGGGATTGAGGGAGTTAATATCAGATTTTTAAGAGTCTCAAACGACGTGGACTGTAGATGCAGTTTGAGGAGGTTGAGGGAATAGTGGGCATTTGAACGTGGGATGATATCTGATATAAGCCATAATTTGTTAGGAAAAGATTTTGTTTTATCTAAATTGATATATAAGAATAAGGCTAAATAATTTCAAATTTCGAATTTTGACTAAAAAGAATTTTTGCAGAATTATAACTCTTCTAGAAACTGGGTATGGGCTCTTGAAAATAAAATAAAAATATAAGTTTATAAATGGGCCTGTTAATGTTATTAAGACTAGACTTTTTACTAAAATTCTATACTGGGCCAATAATTAAAATCCTACAAGTCTAAAAATTTCTAAAACCCAATTAGGTAAAAATTGGGGTATTACATCCTACCCACCTCAATTAAAAAATTTCGTCCTCGAAATTTCGGTTACATACCTTGATCAAAGAATACGGGATACTTGGATTTGATTTCCTCATCTCTTTCCCATGTTGCCTCATTTTTCCCGTGTCTACTCCATTGTACTTTGATAAAAACCACATCTCTATTTCTAAGCCCATGCGCTTTACGATCCAAAATAGCTATAGGCATCTCTTCGTACGTCAAATTCTTACCTATGTGTAGGTCCTGTAGTTAACAATGTGATCGTGGTCAAACACATATTTCCTCAAAGATTGATACGTGAAACACATTATGTACCGACAAGTCCGGTGGCAAAGCCAAATGATACACCAAATCCCCAACTCTTTCTCGGTATCTCAAATGGTCCAATATAACGAGGTCGTAATTTTCCTTTTTACCAAATCTTATAATTCCTTTCATTGGAGCCACCTTCAAAAACACACATGTTGCCAACCTCAAATCAGTATGTCCTTTCGCGCTTATCCACGTAGGATTTCTGTCTATCTTGAGCAACCTTTATTTCGTCCCGGATCTCTCAAATATTTTCTCTTTGTTTGTTCAATCAACTTCGGTCCCAAAATTTTCCTTTCTCCAACTTCACTCCAATATAAAGGGGACCTACACGTTCTCCCGTATAATGCTTCATACGGGGCCATCTTAATCGTTGCTTGGTAACTATTATTGTACGCGAATTCTACCAATGGTAACATTGTTTCCCAACTTTCCTCGTATCCAAAAGACACACGCTCTCAACAAGTCCTCTAACGCCTTAATAGTTCTCTCGGATTGTCCATCGGTTCACGGATGATAAGGTCTTTGAATCTCAATTTCGCCCCCATTGCATCTTGCAAACTCCTCCAAAACTTCGATGTAAACCGCGGATCTCTGCCTCGACACTATAGAAGCGGCACCGTGTAACCTCACAATTTCCTTAACATAGATTCTGGCATACTGATCCATACTAAAAGTCATTCGTACTGGCAGAAAATGTGCTGACTTGGTCAATCGATCCACTATGACCCATACTGCGTTATTCTTCCTTAATGTTTGTGGTAGTCCAACCACAAAGTACATGGTTATATGTTCCCACTTCCACTCTGGGGATTTCCAACGGCTTAAGCAAACCCGACGGTCATTTGGTGCTCTACTTTAACTCTTTGGCGAGACCAAACATTTCTCTACAAAATCCCCAATATCTCTCTTCATGCTCCTCCACCGAAAAGTCTCCTCAAGTCGTGGTACATCTTTGTACCTCTCGGATGAGTGTGTAGGGAGTATTATGTGCCTCCTCTAGAATTTCCTTCCGGAGTGCCTCATCCTTAGGGACACAAATCCTTCCTTCATATGTCGAACATCATCACCGATTACTTGAATCCCTCGATGTCTCCGGCTTGTACATGTTCCTCATCTTGCACAAAAACTTATCGTGGGGTTGGGCCTCCTTAATCTTATCTCTTAAGGTGGGTTGCACCACCAATGATGCCAAAATGGCTTTCGTACCATTTGGTGGCTCAACAACTTCAATTTCGTTTGGCAAACTCTCTTGCCAATCGCTTCTTGCTCCGTGAGCATACAAGCTAACTCCCTCTGGTCTTTCTCGCTCAAGGCATCGGCTACTACGTTAGCTTTGCCCGGATGGTTGAATGGTGCAATCATAGTCTTTCACCGATTCTAACCATCTCCTCCGCCTCATATTCAACTCCTTCCGAGTGAAAAGATATTTAAGGCTTTTGTGATCCGTGAATATTTCACACTTCCTCCATATAGGTAGTGTCGCCATATCTTTAATGCGTGTACCACGGCAGCCAACTCCAGGTCATGCGTGGGGTAATTCAACTCATGCGTCTTTAGTTGTCTTGAGGCGTAAGCCACAACCTTGCCGTGTTGCATCAAAACACAACCAAGCCTTGCTTCGATGCGTCCTTTATAGATGACAAATCTCTCTGTAGGATTTGGAATTGTCAATACAAAAGTTAATTTACCTTTCAACTCCTAAAAACTCTCCTCGCACTTCCGAGTCCATTCGAACTTTTCCCTTTTCTCGTTAACCGAGTCATAGGCATGGCTATTCTAGAGAATCCCTCGATAAACCTTTTGTAATAGCCACTAGACCTAGAAAACTCCGTACCTCACTTGCATTCTTAGGTACATTCCAACTGCTTAATCGCTTCAACCTTACCAGGGTCAACTTCAATTCCTTGTGATGTGACCACGTGTCCAGAAACACGACTCGGTCCAACCAGAATTCACATTTCTTAAACTTTTCATGTAACTTCTCCTTGCGAAGTGTCTCCAATACAATCCTTAAATGCTCCTCGTGTTGCACCTTATCCTTCGAATATACCAATATGTCATCTATGAAGACTATGACGAATTGATCTAGGTAAGGGTGAAAACTCGTTCATCAAGTCCATAAAAGATTGGTGCATTAGACAAACCAAATGGCATCACTACAAACTCATAGTGTCCATAACGGGTTCTAAATGCCGTTTTTGGAATATCACACTCTTTTACCTTCGATTGGTGGTACCCGGATCTCGATCGATCTTGAGAACACACTAGCTCCTCGAAGCCGATCGAATAAATCTTCGATCCTCGGCAATGGATACTTATTCATTATCGTAAGTCGATTGACTCTCTGTAATCGATGCACATTCAAGTGATCCGCCTTTCTTCTTTACGAATAGATCGGGCGCGCCCCAAGGTGACACACTTGGGTGAATAAATCCCGTCTCCAACAGTTCTTGTATTTGAACCTTTAGCTCTGCAGATTCCTTCGGCGCCATCCGATAGGGTGCTCTAGATATCGGTGCCGCTCCGGTACCAAATCGATGGAGAACTCGACTTGTCGATTTGGTGGTACTCCTGGTAACTCTTCGGGAAAGACATCCACAAATTCCCGCATCTTTGTAGGGAATGTCATTTGGTGTCAACTCGGTTGTTGGAGTTCCAACAATATTCACCAAATACCCTTGACACTTTCCCTTTTTCAAGAAGGTCAAATCATTCATTCTTTGATATAACTTTAGGTACGGTCCTAGTCTTAGTCCCGTAAAACTTTATTGCTTCTCCTCCCGGAAATTGTAGTGTCACTTCCTTTTCCCGACATCGATGTCACTCGATATCTACTAAGCCAGTCCATACCAAATATTATATCGAAATCCTTCATATCAATTACATACAAATTGGCTTTTAGATCCTTTCCCCTATGTCAATGTCTACGCCCTTAATGATTGAATCAAGTGAAAATTGTCTTACGGAGAAGGCAAACTAATCTCAAGCGGGTTCGTCGATCCTAGTATCGCTATGTCCAATCATATTATAAAATCTCAAGACATAAATGAATGTGTGGCACCCGTATCAAATAATGCTAAAAAGGTATTCCAAGTACATTTAACATACCCGACATTGTGCCCGGTTCGATCACTTCCCCTGGGTCATAGCATATACTCGTGCCTCGTCCTCCGGATCCTTGCCCTTTTCTTCCCTCGTTCCCGAGTGGGGCAATCCCATGACGAATGTCCACGGCATCTTACACTAGTAGCACTTATTCGTCCCATCAAACACTCCCATTATGATTTTTCTCGCATTTCGCACACGTTTTGCCGATTTGAGGTTTAGGCCCTGTCTCGCGTCAGTCCTTGCTGTTTATTCTGATTTCGATTCCTGTCCTGGTTTCCATTCCAGTTCCTTTTTCCCAAATTCCCGGTTTGTTGCCGGTCTAACTCCTGACTTGCAGCAATCTCCTGAGCACGGAACAACATGGTTCTGCGGTACGATAGAACCCCGTGACTTGCCACAATGTGGCGTATCCTGGTCGTAAAAACCCGCTAGGAACCTTAGCGCTCGTTTACGATCAGTATCCACCATATATTCCACGAAGAAGCTCATTTGGTTGAACTTCCTCTCATACTGTCACGACATTCCCTCTTGTTTTAAATCCCAAAACTCCCGCTCCATCTGTTCCCGATAATGTTGGGGACAGTACTTCTCCATCACTATTTCTTTGAACCCCTCCCAAGTTAGGGCTGCTCGTTCCTCGGCAGGCCTTAGTCTCCAGTAGCTCATCCACCAACGTCCTGCATCTTGTACCAGTGGGTGCATCGAGCACAAAGGATGCGTTGTTCCAAGACACCCAATTAATTCGAAGGTACTTTCTAATGACACGAACCACTCGCCACGTAGGCAAGTCCTTCTTGCCCATTAAAATCGGTGAGAAGCGGCGAAACTGCTCTACCACTTGTGCTTGAGTTAATGTCGGGGCTTGGTTGACTGCGTGATCATTCTCGTTATTCCCTCGGTTCCATGCCGGAAATGGGTTTGCCTCATTGTTTCGATTCGCATTGTTATTAGTTGCAGTAGCACCTCGGGTTCTCACTCTACGTCCTCGAATCATTTTCCTATAGTCAAAGTATAACCACAACTTAGTAAAACTTGTCTGAGATATGCGTTCTAAACCAAAATACAGTTTATAAGTCAACTCGTCATCGGAAAAGACATCACTAAATAAGACATCCATAATATAAAATAAATGAAAAATATTTCCATTATCATCATCCTATCTCTCAAAGTTCTTAAAGTCTCTAATACGCTTCTTATTCAGGACTGCGAGACAAATGACAGTCTTCCTAGCGGTCTCGTGAGGCCCAGCCATTCTAACTATACATATATCAGGCCCATTAAAATTTTTAAATATCATGAAATTTCTTAAGTTCGAAGCGTAGTAAAATGAAGACATATATCATTTCTCAACATTAAAATATGCATTTTCGCAATGAATGACATTAACATAAGGCTCAAGTCTCATAAGATAACATGCTCGCATAACATAAGGCTCAAAATTCATTATGCAACATTTAGTAACAAAAATATAAGTATTACCTCAAAGTCCCCGTGGTGCGGCGAAGGTGATTGATCATAGATTATTTTTAAAAAAATTCCAACATTTTTTTTTCAAGTCTACGTAAACGTAAGCCGCTCTGATACCACTAATGTAACACCCTAGTTTTGAAAGTGAAACTACGCAACATTATATTCAAAAGATGATTAAGAATTTAACGGAAACGAGTCAACCATATTTTTTAATCCAAAGAATAAAATAACTAACTTAAATAAATAATTTTTAGGAAATTTTTAGCTTAAATAAATAAGGAAAGGAAAATATATCTATAAAAAAAATTCGAATCAACAGTTTTATATCCAAAGGTGAAATTGAAAATTGGCTTGAATAAAATTGGGCTTGAATATGAAATCGAGGTTTATCTTGAAGATGAAATTGGGCTTCCGAACAAAGATAGAAAAATATGGGGTGGTATTGGAATTTTCCATAGTTTATGTACTAATTCCCTCATAAAGCCAAACCAAACCCACTGAGCCCTTATCTAATCTCACAACTCTCATCTTCACCAATGTCTACTCTGTTCTTTTTTTTTTTTTTTTTAGAAAAATTTTTGGACCTTCTTCCTCAAGACTCTCTATTCGCCTCTCACACCCTCGGTCTCGCTCTCTCATGACTCTCGGTCTTTCTTCTTCATTTTTTTTATAAAACTCTCGACCTCTCTCTCTCGTTCTCATCTCTATCGGTCTCTCTCTCTCTCTCTCTCAAATTCTCACAACCTCTCACTCCAAGCGCAGCAGCAACGCTAGGGGAGGGGAGCGGTGAACGCCGGAGGCGTGGGTTCGGTATGTTTCTATTTTTTTAAAAAAAAATGGGTTTGAGTTTTCCGGTTTTCGGGACTATGATTCGGGTTCAGCCTTGAGAAATTTGGGTTTTGGGTATTGCCGATGGGTTTCAAATTTTTCCGATGGATTTCAAGAGTTTCAAGTTTCGGAATTTTGTGAAAAAATTGACTTTGGGACTTTCCCGCGACATGGTTCGGGCCTTTGGGTTTGAGATTTCCGGTTTGCTTCTCGGGAGATTTGGCCGGGTTTGGGCCGATGAGTTGGGGTTTCGGGGCGTGGCGCTCGGATGGTGGTTGAAAAAGTTGGACCGAAATTTGCTAGAATTAAAAGAAATATAGGGCATTTACCTTTCTCTGTGAAGATAAGAGAAATAGTGAACACTTGCAACGAATCGAAAAGCTTAAGGCTTTGAAGTGAGTTTTTTTATTTTTCTTTTCTTTTGAGATCGTGTAGAGATAGGGATTGAGGGAGTTAATATCAGATTTTTAAGAGTCTCAAACGACGTGGATGTAGATGCGTTTGAGGAGGTTGAGGGAATAGTGGGCATTTGAACGTGGGATGATATCCGATATAAGTTTTTAATTTGTTAGGAAAAGATTTTGTTTTATCTAAATTGATATATAAGAATAAGGCTAAATAATTTCAAATTTTGAATTTTGACTAAAAAGAATTTTTGCAGAATTATAACTCTTCTAGAAACTAGGTATGAGCTCTTGAAAATAAAATAAAAATATAAGTTTATAAATGGGCTCGTTAATGTTATTAAGACGGGCTTTTACTAAAATTCTATCTTTGGGCCAATAATTAAAATCCTACAAGTCTAAAAATTTCTAAAACCCAATTAGGTAAAAATTGGGGTATTACATAATCTTTCAAGATATCGAAGATTGCTTCTCCTTCCGATAATCATCTTCATCCAAATAACTCCACCAACGCCATATTTATACTCGTGAATTTTCAAAACATTTCTGAATCGCTTCTGAATCAATCATACTGATCATTTGTTAATCGCATTTGTATTTGTATTTACTTGGTGTGTCAAGCTCACAAGTCGGGAATGGATACGTCGGGGATGGAACCAGCGGCCGGCCGCTATTCCACTCTTCCACTCTTAGGCCCCATCGCCCTAATCCCGCAACCGAGGGACGGGGTGTCCAAGGGAAGCAGTCATAGTTGTCACGCCCCAAACGGGACGCGACGAACGATCCACAACTTAAATACAAATGAACCAACAGTCCAGACAAATATCAATGAGAACCCAATAAGACAGAGTCTAAATAGCAACTGAATCAAATAACAAGTACGAATAAATCTTACAGTCTACAATCCATCATCCAAGTTACAACCCGAAAATCAACAAAATATAGCATCTTAAAGTCAAAGGTCATATGCCCCTCAATTACAAACCCGAATGGAATGAAAAACAAAAGTTCGACAACAATATAAGAAAAGAGTCCAATCAACAGCAAGAAGCCGTAAATCCAACCAAGATAGTACAAGGTCTCAATCCAGAGCCGGTTCAGCATCTCCAACGAAATCCTCATCTAAGGTTAGAAAACAGGTGGGGATGAGACAAAAATCTCAGTGGATGGGGTGATTGTGTGCGAGTGTGGCGCAATATAGTTAATGTGAGAAAACAGTTATATGAAAACGCGTGAGTATGATGCATGATTTCACACACAGTTCACAAGCGTCGTGATAAAATAATACAATAGTATATTTATACAGTTCAAGAAAACAGTTCATGGTCACACAGGCACTATGTGAATCAGTCAAGACAGGTAGGATTGCGTACGGAAGTGTAACGCCAATCCTATGCAAGGCAAATAATGGTTGCGTACGGATTTGTAGCGCCAACCAATGCAAAACAGGTAGCGGTTGCGTACGGAAATGTAACGCCAACCAAAACAGACGATAACTCCGGAATCGTGTGGATCGGGACAACGATTCTTCGTTCTTCCTTGTAACTCCCGATCAAGATGGTCCAAGACCAAGACCTTATCGCTCCGTAGGCAAAGACAAAATCCACAGTGGAGTGGCGAGACTCGGATCTGTCATAATCATGATTATACCTCGATTACGACCCGCTTCCCTTTGACAAACTCCGTCCCGGTTGCGGGATTAGGACGATGGGGTAGGAAGAGTGGAATAGCAGCCGAGCTGTCCGGTTCCATCCCCGATGTATCCATTCCGAGTTGTGAGCTCGACACACCAAGTTGACTCAGGCAGGAAAGTAATTACAATTACAGCAGTCAACCAGGCAGTCGAGTATTATTGATTCGGGAAGCAGTTTAGGAAAAATTTTGAAACGCGAGTGGCAATTATGGCGTTGATGGAGTTTTTGGATGAAGATGATTATCGGAAGGATAAGCAACCTTCGATATCTTGAAAGATTAGGTGGGACATAAATCCCGTTATAGATTCAATTAGCAAGGCGAGGAAGTCGCTCCGCGATCGGGTATTAATCGGTCAGATTGATCCGATAAGTCAGGGGTTTTTGGGAAAGTAAAATATTTAAATTAAATCTCCAAGTCAGAGAGTCCAGGGCTATTTTAGTAAAAGAGAAAATAATTTGAGTTAGGTCCTTTATAAAAGAAAAATTGTAATTTAGCCCCGTTTTGTAAAAACTAACACTTTTGGGGTTAAAAATTGAATAATTAAATATCCCGACCTTGAACAATTATGAGGTCAGTTCCTAAATTCTCCAAATTGTCCAGAGATTCAGGTTTTTAAAGTTTTATGGTCGAGTTTTTATAAAAATATCACATTGGCCCCAAATTTGTAAAAATTGTCAATTCGACCTTAAGTTTAAAAATTCGAACTCACAAACCGGAAGGGCTTTTAATGTGATTCCAGTTGGAAAATGTCACTAAGGTTGGTAGGATATTGGGACAAAAGCAGTTTTTAAAAGCAATATGTGTAGGTCCTTCAACCTTTGAAAATATCATTTTTGTCCCATTTTAAAATAATTGCCTTTAAGGCTTTTAGGGGTCCAATTGTTATGTAATTTGAACCTTGGGTCCAAAATAGAATTAATTTATAGTTAAGTTAGTATTTCCAGGTGCATGGGCTGCATAAGTCCTGGAAATTTCATTTGGGTCCTCAAGTTTAATATTTTACACATTAGTCCCTCAATTTTAGTAAAATTGCTTTCCAAGCCCTAACCACTTGGATTTTTGGAATTACTTTTAAAATATGTAATTCCCAGTACCTTAAGAGTGAAAATTTCAAATTTTAAGTTAAGGTCTGGTACAGTTTTAAAAATTTCAAAGTAGCCCTTAAACTTTCAAAATTTTACAATCTAGTCCTTGGGCTCTTAAAGGTTGATTTTATTTATCTTAAAACTCTTAAAACTTTATTAAAATGTCCAAAAGTCATTTTTGAACCTGAGTACAGTCCCAAATTTCGAAATTTGCAGAGGGGTCCTTTAACTTTTATTTTCTTGTAATTTAGTCCACCAACTTTCCATTTTTGCATTTTTAAGTCCAAAATTGAAATTTAATCAATTATGCTCGACTTTTCCAGGTTATAAGTCATCCAAAACATAGATTTTAAAGATCATACACATGCATGTCCAATACATACAAAAATTCATCAATTAAAATATTAAAGTGTACATGCATGCACCTAAAATTCAATAAATAATAATTTTGAGCAACTCTTGAGAATTTTCATGATTTGATATATAAAATTGACATGCAATACATAATTATATATATCTCAAGGCTCATGATTAAAGTTTCTACATGCATTTAATCAAAACACCTAAAAGTTGGAAAAATAATTTTTTCCACCCACCTTAAATTTGGAAATTGTGAAATAAAAGGATAATTTCACAATTTTTGATGAGGCTTCTTAGGTCAGCCCCTAAGTCAAGAAAATATCAAAATTTGGAGTTAGAAAAATGAGAGAAAAATTAAGGAGAAAAAGAAGGAAATAAGGAAATGAAAAGGACTACACTTTACTGTGTAGTAGATGTTTGGAGACTAGTTGAAGCTCAAAATTGGAAATTTTGGCTCAACTCCAAAATCTCCTAAGGACAGCCCCTATTTCTCAAAAATGAAAAAGGGGTGTTAAAATTTGAAAAAAATAGGAAGAGTAGGGAAGAAGGGGTCTAGTACACAATTTTACCTTACCTTGTAGTCTAGTTTTCTCTACTATTTTCTTCTTCAAGCTTGAGGTCTTTCTTCAAAATTTTGTCAAGTTCAAACCTTCAAGTTCTTCTAAATGTACCTCCAAAACCAAATTCAAACTTAAGTTAAGAAGGTGGAAGAGATGAACAATGTGATATCAAAAATGGATTGAAGCTAAATTTTCTTACCTTGTATGACGATGGTTCGATTTTTTGTGAAGAATAGGAGGAAAATGTTGAAATTTTTTCTAAGTATAGAAGAAGAAGGTGAAAGGAAAATAGAGAGAAGTTGGGAGTTTAGAGAGAAGGAGGAGGATTTTTTGTTAGAGGATGGATGTGTTAGATGAAATGAGATGAATTTTTGACAAAATTTGGCCATATGGCCGTCCACTTCATGGGAGAGGGGAGAGGATTTTGATCAAATTGTGTCTTGTAATTTGTCTCTTGCATGGAGACAAAAATGCAAGTCAAAGTGTGGGTCAATTGGAATTTGAGAGGAATAAGAAGAATGTTGGGAAGAATGGAATAAGTTGGAAAAAATAATAATAAAGAATTGGTGTATAAGATGATGTGTATAATGTTTGAATTAATGATATAATTATACACAAGATGACTAATATATGGTGTAGGTGTACAAGAGTTGGATGATATTTTTATCCCAAAAATACCACCATGGCCGTCCACTTTGAGGGCAAATTGGTAATTCCATATTTTTTTGTCCCAAATTTGATGATAATAGATGAAATATATCAATCTCCAAAATATTCAGTGATTTCCTTGATCACTTGTAAGTCTCATGTCATGATCACTTAATCTAAATCAAAATCTTAATTCTATAAGGTAAAAGTCTCTAAAATAAATAGTCTCTTAAAATTCTAAGGTGGCTAATAAATACAAAAATAGTAGTAATGATCAATCAAGTGATCATAAATGAGGGATAGAATTAAATAAGATCATGATCACAAATAATTAAATAAAATGAAATAAAATACAAAATGTATATATTATTATTAATTACCCGTCAAAATGACGCGATAAAATAGTCGATCAAATGTTTAAACAACAATAAGGGTCCATTAATAGCTTCGAAAAATCGGGCTTCACATCCTCCCCTTCTTAAAAGAATTTGGTCCCAAATTCTCTTCGTAATAGTTTCGGATATTGATTCCTTATGTCTTCTTCCGTTTCCCACATTGCGTCTTCGTCTCGGTTGTGGTTCTCGCCACACCACTTTAACCATCGGGATTTATCTCTTACGCAACGAATCGCTGTCGTATCTGGCCGATCAATGATCCGTTGGCCTCTCGGTGTAGGATAGATTTTCCATTAGAGGAGGAGTATCTCGAGTGATGATATGTTCGGGATCCGGTTGATACTTCTTCAATCTCGACACGTGGAATACATCGTGCATTCCCGCATATGGTGTTGGTAACTCGAGTCCGTAGGCTAACTTCCCGATCCTTTGTAAAATCTTGTAAGGTCCAACATATCTTGGACTCAACTTGCCTCCTTTTTTCGGATTAATCGATCCTTTCCGTGGTGAGAGTCCGAGAAATACTTCATCACCGACTTCAAATTCCAAATCTTTTCTTCTCTTGTCCGCGTAACTCTTTTGGTGGCTCGAGCTATGTGAATCGCTCCTTGATCGCCTTGACCTTCTCCATGGCCTCCTGTACTAAGTCGACTTTTGGAATCGGGCGACTTTTGTTTCTCTTTCGAGTCCATTGGTCATCAATCTCCCAAAGTGTAGTGGGGATCTACATTTTCGCCCATACAATGCCTCGTAGGTGCCATCCCGATCGTGGTTTGATAACTCGTGATTGTAGGCTAACTCGGCTAATGGTAAGTGCGAATCCCAACTTCCTTGAAAATCCAGTGCGGTGCTCGCAACATATCTTCAAGGGTTTGAATCGTTCGCCGACCGTCCATCGGTTTGTGGATGTCTTTTTGTCTTTGAAACTTAGAGGTACCCAATTCCTCGTGTAAGCACTTCCAAAAACTGGAGACAAACTTGGGTCTCTGTCGGATACTATATCGACCGTACTCCATACAAATCGAATGATTTCTGATATAAGTCTCAGGCAAGTTTCGCAAGCTATCGTTTTCTTGATGGGTAAAAAGTGTGCGATTTCGTGAGTCGGTCTCACGACTACCCGTGATAGCATCATGGCCTCCTCCTGGTCCTTGGTAGATCCGTCACGAAGTCCATCGTTATATGTTCCCATTTCCACTCGGAAATTCTCAACGGTTGTAGTAAACCGGATGGTCGTTGGTGTTCGCTTTTACTCGTTGACAAGTCAAACATCTCGCAACGAACTCGCTACCTGGTTCTTCATGTTTACCCACCAATAACTCGCTTTCAAATCCTTATACATCTTATTTCCTCCAGGATGTATAGTGTATTTTGAACGGTGTGCCTCGCTAGATTCTATTCCTAATCGCTTCGTCATTCGACACACACTCGATTCTTAACCCGATAACTCTATCTTCGTACCGAATTTCGATCTTTCTCCTTTAAGTATCTTCTCCTTTAGTTTTTGAAGATGTGTGTCTTTTTCTTGCGCTTCTTTGATCTCATTCACAGATTGGGTGTAATCAAATGTTGGCACATGAAATCGAGTATTGGTTCTGTTAGATTCCAATTGCTCGGCTCTTTTAATGATTCCCACTCTCGAATCATAAGTCCGGCTAATGGACTTGTTATGGCATCCATTTGTGCATGGTGTGCAGATAACGATTCATTCCCAATATCACATCGTATTCGGATATAGGTAATAAGATCAAATCGGGCAGGAAAGTTTATCTCAACAATCTTAACTTCGCATGCATTATAAATAATATCATTATCCGACTTGCACCCATAGGAGTTGACACTTCTAAGCATATAGGCATATGTTCCATGCATGCATGCGGTTTGTGTACAAAATGCGGTGCAACAAATGAATGCGTTGATCCAGGGTGGTCGAACAATATTTTAGCGTAGTGGTTAGATACTAGAAGCGCACCTTCCACCACGTCGCTGCCTCCGGAGCCTCCCCGTCCGGCTAGTGCAAATGCTCGAGTGGGCATCCTTGCCCGATTCCCCGGCCATTTCGGCTTCGTGGTTGCGTCTGCTTGGTTCGGTCATTGTACTGGCAATCTTTACGGTGTCGACATTACTACACGCAAGCGCAAACACCTTCCTTGTTTACGCCAACGCTTGTCGGGTAGCATGTCCCGGTTTTCGCAATGTGCACACTCTTGACCCGACTTTCCTTGCAGACCGGTCTCTTTCCTTTGTCTTACATTAATGGTCCTTTCAAATTTAGCGGGCGGTTTAGATGGCCCCCCATACTGTCCTCTTAAGACTATTCGATGGCCTATTCTCGCTGAATCGTCTAATACGGTTTAGTCCCGACTCAATGCGGAGAGCCGCTTACCGCTGGATCGAGTAGGTTGCGTTCAACCGATCCAACAATCAAGCAAGTTCCGATTTTAATCCTCGAGTGAACTTGTAAAGCTTATCCTCTTGATCGATTGTCCCCGAGCATACTTGGACAATCGGTGTAATTCGCATCAGATCGAGCCACAATCAGTTCCTTGCCTCAATCTATGGAATTCATCCCGCGCTTCCTTCACGACTGGGAATATATTGTTCATGAATTCAGCCAAGAAATTTCCCCATGTTCGATTACTCGGTCCTGTTCCCATCTCCTTCCAATCGCCCTCCACCCGGCCGATTCTAGACGAAATACAAAGTGAGTGTGACTCTAGCTCGCTTTCGTCGGAATATTGAAGATATTTTCAGCTTCTCTATCCATTCTTCCGCTTTCACATCGTCCCGCTCTCCCAAGAAGGTTGGTGGGTCGAACCGCATGAATCGCTCCAATGTGCGATCGTTCGCCTCTCGGGCGGGTTCGGGAGCACGGGGTTGAGGCTCGCCTGTTGCCTCATAAACACCAGATTTCCGCAAGGCTTGTGCGGTCATTGTCTCCCGGCAGCAGGTGGAGGAGGTGGTGGTAAGTCCGGGAGAGGGTACCCGATCCCGGGTACATCATCGTCTCCTCGTGGAACGCGACGAGGTCTCCCACGCCCTCGATGTTTCGCCATTCTCAGATCTTGGAACGTTAGTTGTGATTCGCGAGTAAATGAATACAATAATGATTCGCGTAAAGCAAGAGATATCGCAGGAAAGTAACAACAAACTAAGGCAGATCATTCAAAGGTAGAGGAAAGATAAGAAGAAAATAAGGAAAGAATCAATAAAGGAAGTCAGTCAAGAATCAACTAAGTCAAGACAAGTATGACTATGGAACCTCAAAGTATGCGTTCTAGCTTAGTTCAAATATCAATAAGACGGTTCTATGCCAATTTGAAATCGATTTCACACTTAATTAGTCAAGTCGCGGTAATACCCAAAATACGCATCGAGGGTCCTATCCGGGTCACCGGTGTAAGTTTCCATCTTACTAGCCGAGCTCGATACCATTCTTCTTTATCGTCACGCCCCAAACGGGACGCGACGAATGATCCACAACTTAAATACAAATGAACCAACAAATCGATAAATATCAATGAGAACCCAATAAGATAGAGTCTAAATAGCAAATGAATCAAATAACAAGTACGAATAAATCTTATAGTCTACAATCCATCATCCAAGTTACAACCCGAAAATCAACAAAATATAAAGATCTTAAAGTCAAAGGTCATATGCCCTCAATTACAAACCCGAATGGAATGAAAAACAAAAGTTCGACAACAATATAAGAAAAGAGTCCAATCAACAGCAAGAAGCCGTAAATCCAACCAAAGATAGTACAAGGTCTCAATCAGAGCCGGTTCAACATCTCCAACGAAATCCTCATCTAAGGTTAGAAAACGGTGGGGATGAGACAAAAATCTCATGGATGGGGTGATTGTAAAGTAGTGGCGCAATATAGTTAATGTGAGAAAATGATTATATGAAAAACGCGTGAGGATGATGCATGATTTCACACACAGTTCACAAGTCGTGATAAAATAATACAATAGTATATTTATAGTTCAAGAAAAACAGATTCATGGTCACACAGCACTATGTGAATCGGCCAAGACAGTAGGATTGCGACGGAAGTGTAACGCCAATCCTATGCAATGGTGAGATAATGGTTGCGCACGGATTTGTAGCACCAACCAATGCAAAAAGTAGCGATTTGCGACGGAAATGTAACGCCAACCAAAACAGACGATAACTCCGAATCGTGTGGATCGGACAAGCGATTCCTTCGTTCTTCCTTGTAACTCCCGGTCAAGATGGTCCAAGACCAGCACCTTATCGCTCCGTAGGCAAAGACAAAATCCACAAAGTGGAGCATTTGGCGAGACTCGGATCTGTCATAATCATGATTATACCTTAGTACTACGACCCGCTTCCCCTTGGACAAACTCCGTCCCTCGATTGCGGGATTAGGGACGATGGGGCCGGAAGAGTGGAATAGCAATGAGTGTCCGGTTCCATCCCCGATGTATCCATTCCGATCGTGAGTTTCGACACACCAAGTTGACTCAGCAAAGAAAGTAATTACAATTACAGCAACAACCAGCAATGAGTATTATTGATTCGGGAAGCGATTTAGGAAAAATTTTGAAACGCGAGTGGCAATTATGGCGTTGATGGAGTTTTTGGATGAAGATGATTATCGGAAGGATAAGCAACCTTCGATATCTTGAAAGATTAGGTGGGACATAAATCCGTTATAGATTCAATTAGCAAGGCGGGAAGTCGCTCGCTGATCGGGTATTAATCGGTCAAATTGATCCGATAAGTCGGGGTTTTTGGGAAAGTAGAATATTTAAATTAAATCTCCAAGTCAGAGAGTCCAGGGCTATTTTAGTAAAAGAGAAAATAATTTGAGTTAGGTCCTTTATAAAAGAAAAATTGTAATTTAGCCCCGTTTTGTAAAAACTAACACTTTTTGGGTTAAAAATTGAATAATTAAATATCCCGACCTTGAAAAATTATGAGGTCAGTTCCTATATTCTCCAAATTGTCCAGAGATTCAGGTTTTTAAAGTTTTATGGTCTAGTTTTTATAAAAATCTCACATTGGCCCCAAATTTGTAAAAATTATCAATTCGGACCTTAAGTTTTAAAATTCGAACTCACAAACCGGAAGGGCTTTTAATGTGATTCCAGTTGGAAAATGTCACTAAGGTTGGTAGGATATTGGGACAAAAGCAGTTTTTAAAAGCAATATGTGTAGGTCCTTCAACTTTTGAAAATATCATTTTTGTCCCATTTTAAAATAATTGCCTTTAAGGCTTTTAGGGGTCCAATTGTTATGTAATTTGAACCTTGGGTCCAAAATATAATTAAGTTATAGTTAAGTTAGTATTTCCAGGTGCATGGGCTGCATAAGTCCTGGAAATTTCATTTGGGTCCTCAAGTTTAATATTTTACACATTAGTCCCTCAATTTTAGTAAAATTGCTTTCCAAGCCCTAACCACTTGGATTTTTGGAATTACTTTTAAAATATGTAATTCCCAGTACCTTAAGAGTGAAAATTTCAAATTTTAAAGTTAAGGTCTGGTACAGTTTTAAAAATTTCAAAGTAGCCCTTAAACTTTCAAAATTTTACAATCTAGTCCTCGGGCTCTTAAAGGTTGATTTTATTTATCTTAAAACTCTTAAAACTTTATTAAAATGTCCAAAAGTTATTTTTGAACCTGATTACAGTCCCAAATTTCGAAATTTTCAGAGGGCTCCTTTAACTTTTATTTTCTTGTAATTTAGTCCACCAACTTTCCATTTTTGCATTTTTAAGTCCAAAATTGAAATTTAATCAATCATGCTCGACTTTTCCAGGTTATAAGTCATCCAAAACATAGATTTTAAAGATCATACACATGCATGTCCAATACATACAAAAATTGATCAATTAAAACATTAAAGTGTACATGCATGTACCTAAAATTCAATAAATAATAATTTTGAGCAACTCTTGAGAATTTTCATGATTTGATATATAAAATTGACATGCAATACATAATTTTATATATCTCAAGGCTCATGATTAAAGTTTCTACATGCATTTAATCAAAACACCTAAAAGTTGGAAAAATAATTTTTCCACCCACCTTAAATTTGGAAATTGTGAAATAAAAGGATAATTTCACAAATTTTGATGAGGCTTCTTAGGTCAGCCCCTAAGTCAAGAAAATATCAAAATTTGGAGTTAGAAAAATGAGAGAAAAATTAAGGAGAAAAAGAAGGAAATAAGGAAATGAAAAGGACTACACTTTACCTTGTGTAGTAGATGTTTGGAGACTAGTTGAAGCTCAAAAATTGGAAATTTTGGCTCAAATCCAAAATCTCCTTAGGTCAGCCCCTATTTCTCCAAAATGAAAAAGGGTGTTAAAATTTGAAAAAAATAGGAAGAGTAGGGAAGAAGGGATCTAGTACACAATTCTTACCTTGTAGTCTAATTTTTTCTACTATTTTTCTTCAAGCTTGAGGTCTTTCTTCGAATGTTGTCAAGTTCAAACCTTCAAGTTCTTCTAAATGTACCTCCAAAACCAAATTCAAACTTAAGTTAAGAAGGTGGAAGAGATGAACAATGTGATATCAAAAAATGGATTGAAGCTAAATTTTCTTACCTTGTATGATGATGGTTCGATTATTTGTGAAGAATAGGGAGGAAAATGCTGAAATTTTTCTAAGTGTAGAAGAAGAAGGTGAAAGGAAGAATAGAGAGAAGTTGGGAGTTTAGAGAGAAGGAGGAGGATTTTTGTTAGAGGATGGATGTGTTAGATGAAATGAGATGAATTTTTTGACAAAATTTGGCCATATGGCCGCCCACTTCATGGGAGAGGGGAGAGGATTTTGATCAAATGTGTCTTGTAATTTGTCTCTTGCATGGAGACAAAAATGCAAGTCAAAGTGTGGGTCAATTGGAATTTGAGAGGAATAAGAAGAATGTTGGGAAGAATGGAATAAGTTGGGAAAAATAATAATAAAGAATTGGTGTATAAGATGATGTGTATAATGTTTGAATTAATGATATAATTATACACAAGATGACTAATATATGGTGTAGGTGTACAAGAGTTGGATGATATTTTTATCCCAAAAATACCACTTGGCCGTCCACTTTGAGGGCAAATTGGTAATTCCATATTTTTTGTCCCAAATTTGATGATAATAGATGAAATATATCAATCTCCAAAATATTCGAGTGATTTCCTTGATCACTTGTAAGTCTCATGATCACTTAATCTAAATCAAAATCTTAATTCTATAAGGTAAAAGTCTCTAAAATAAATAGTCTCTTAAAATTCTAAGGTGGCTAATAAATACAAAAATAGTAGTAATGATCAATCAAGTGATCATAAATGAGGGATAGAATTAAATAAGATCATGATCACAAATAATTAAATAAAATGAAATAAAATACAAAATGTATATATTATTATTAATTACCCGTCAAAATGACGCGATAAAATAGTCGATCAAATGTTTAAACAACAATAAGGGTCCATTAATAGCTTCGGAAAAATCGGGCTTCACAATAGTACTTGATGTATAATCATGATTATGACAAATCCGAGCCTTGCAAGCTCCACTGTGGATTTTGTCTTTGCCTACTTTACGGCGATAAGGTGACAGGTCTTGACCATCTTGCTGGGGAGTTACAAGGAAGAACGAAGGAATCGTTATCGATCCACACGATTCCCGAGTTATCGGACCCGTTTGGTTGGCGCCGCAAACCGCACGCAACCGCTACTTGTTTTGCATTGGTTGGCGCTACAAACCGCACGCAACCGCTACTTGTTTTGCATTGATTGGCGCTACAAATCCGCACGCAATCATTTTTTGTCTTGCATGGGATTGGCGTTACATTTCCGCGCAATCCTGCTGTCTTGCCTCAATCACATAGTGCTCGTGTGTGACCATGAACTGTTTCTTGAACTGTATAAGTATATTACTTAATTATATTATCACGACGCTTGTGGACTGTGTGTGAATTCATGCATCATACTCACGCGTTTTCATATAACTGATTTCTCGCTTTAACTATATATATCGCCACACTTACACACGATCACCCCATCCACTGAGATTTATGTCTCATCCCCACCTGTTTTCTAACCTTTAGATGAGGACTTCGTTGAAGATCTTTGAACCGACTACGGATTGATCCCTTGTACTCCGCTTGTTGGATTTACTATCTTTTGTTGTTCATGTCATTTGGACTTGTTACTATTATTTGTTGGACTTACTACTTGTTGTGTTGTTGTTGTTGGATTATTTTCTTGTGTTTTATTGTTGGACTCTTGTATTTCTTTTCATTAGGTTTTGTAAATCAAGGGCGTAGGACCCTTTGACTTTTAAGTTGTTATCTTTAGATCATATCGGGATGTAATTTGGATTATGGATATTATGGACTCGTAAGTTGTAACATGTTTCTTTATTTCCGCTGCTATTTAGACTCTGTTCCATTGGGTTTTGATGATATTCGTCTAGAATGTTTGGTTTACTTGTATTTAAGTTGTGGATCATCGTCGTGTCCCGTTTGGGGCGTGACAGTTAGAGTGGTATCAGAGCTCGGCTAGTAAGATGGAAACTTACACCGAGCCGGCTCAGATAGGTTCCTCTGCGCTTGGATTGGGTACCACTAGTAGATGGCTTAAGTTGAATCTTAGACTACCTTTTGAGCTATTTTGGGTTGTCAGAATGTTAAGATACCTGGATATGCCTCATTTTGGACGTAAGTTATTTAGAGATTTCTTGATTGAAGGCTATAATGCCCCATTATGATGAGACTTGAAGGATATAATGTTATCACTTGACAGTATATGATTTGGTCATATGATATATTATAGAAGTTAGATGCCTAATGATATTACTTTGGAGAATGATTGTGTGAGAATCACTAAGTATGATTTACCGATGATGTGCCATTGTGTTATTCGTTCTAAATACTTCTACGAGCTTAAATAAGCAAATTTGACTTGTGGTTTGGTATCGTGGATAAGATACGTCAAGGATATGACGATTATAGGGTCTCAACTGGATATTTCACTAAATATTTTTTTTCTAAGTTATGATATATCACTTGTGAATTAAATTTGGGATATTGATTATCTGGAAGTATTCGGAATATTATGGTGATCTAGGCACTCACATGATATATGAATTTGTTCTTAACCGAGTTGATTGATTTTGACATAGTTATTGAGTATTAAGTATTGATTAATTACGGAGGAGACGAATAATAGTATTCTATATAAAGTATATGAGATGTGCACATTTATTTGGAATAATCAATGACCTTATGGATATGGAAAATTGAGATTGCTATCAAGATTTTTGAAGGAGCGACTCATATGATTACAACTTTGGAAATAACTTATTAAATGATTGATGAGGTCTCGACTATTATATATTGATGGATGGAAATTTTGGGTTAACCTTTACTTTAGCAATGAAACATACTATCAATTGTTCAAGGAAATATGCGACGATATGAATAGGTGCCGACTATTTATTTAAATCGAGACTATTATTACGATATCCCTTTCTTAAGTGAATGAAATATTGATTAATTGCGATAAGCAATGATATATTCGAGATTTGGATTATAAGATGTATATGTCGATCTAATAATTATGGGAAGAATATATTAGAGCGATATGTGGAGTTCTATATGATTAGATAAGCGATAATCGAATAATGATTTAAATCTTACGAATCATATGTACAGGGTACTACGAATAGTATCTATTATGAGATAATGAGAAGAAATTTTGAGTATCACTGAGGTTGTTAGAGATATTTTTGCAGAAAGGTTATTAGAAGTTGACTGATGTGAACTCGGATCGAATATAAGTGCCCTGCGCCGTATAAGTTTTGATATTGAGGATAGAATAGATCCTTCATGAATAGACACATGAAGTATGAATCTAGTCTTTAATTTGAAAGAGATTAGTTCGGAAGAGAATTTGGGGACCAAATTCCTTTAAGGAGGGGAGGATGTGAGGCCCCGAATATTTCAACCGTAGATGACACGATCGCGGACTTTTTCCCGATAATTTATTCTTATATTTACTATTTATTTTGCGATTCGTATCATGCTAATGGATTTAGCATCGGTTATCTATTTAATCTTAATGATCTGTGAAAATTATCTACTACTAAATTAGTATTTTAAAAATACAATACCTTTGTCTTGAAAGATCATTTAGTAAACATTCTATTTTCGAACAATAAGTACTTGAGGTTTACTTTATATAAAAATCCAACTTTTATATTGAAATAGCAAGTGTCTCATACTTGATTTTGTCAACTTACTTATTACTTGATTTAACTAATTTATACTTGGAATCATTTTTATTTTTATGGTGTTTTGTTAATGACACTTATTTTCGCTTCTTTAACTATTGTCGATTTCTTTCGACTTTTAACGCGGGCTTTTAACCAGTTCAACTTGTTCTTGAGCGACTAGCTAATAAAACTCGTTTAGCATAATATATTTATTTTTATTTTTTAAAATTTCGAAATTTAAATTTATATATTTCAAAAAACAAATTGTATAATTTAATTAATTGCTTGATGGATATTTTTGACTTGTACTATTGATTTTAAATTTTATTTGGTACCTTAGATTTTAAGGGATGATACTACACTTGGGAATTATTAGACACCTTATAAATTAGATGACTTATTATATAAGTGATACATAAATTATAGAATAAGGAGTTTGATTTGGAATTAGTGATTGTGAGATTAATGATTGGATTTTTATTTTGACTTGGCAATCTACATCAATTACCACCAACCAAATTGAGACAAAAAAAAAAAAAAGGGAACAATAAGCATGGAATGGACGTCCACTTCACATGGTTACAAGCAAACCATATGTTTTTTTTAAACAAAATTTTCCATTCAAATATTCTCTCATTTTCCATAAAATGCCCCACATATTTTTTTAATCAATTCAAACTTTCTTACAAGAAATGCCCATACCTTTTGACCACTCTTGTCTCCCATGCAACCAACCAAGACAACAAAAATAATCCTCCTTCCCCTCTACCTCATGCAATCAGCCATATGGTGTGAAGAAGACTAATATTTTTTCATTCTTCATCTTCTTCACCCACTTAAAACCTCCCAACTCTCTCTACACCTTTTTTCTTTTCTTCTTCATAATTTCCTTAATACTTAACCAAAAAAATACAAGAAACCTTCCATTTTTTTCTCCAAAAATTCGAATAACATCACTACAAGGTAAGAAATTTCATCTTCAACCCAATTTTGATATCACCTAGCTCATCCCTTTCACCTTCTTAACTTAAGTTTGAATTTTGATTTGAGGTATACTTAGAAGACTTTTGAAGATATTAAGAGTTTGACATCATCTTGAAGAGGACTTCAAGACTTGAAGAAAATTTTGAAGAATTGACTATAAGGTAAGATGATGGACTCTAAAGTATCTTTTCCTTCTTCCTTCTATTTTTCTTCAAATTTTAACACCCCTTTTTCATTTTTTAGAAATAGGGGCTGACCTTAGGTGATTTTGTAGGTGAACCAAAAATCCCAAAATTGAAGCTTCAACTAGTCTCCAATCACCTACTACACAAGGTAAAGTGTAGTCTTTCTAATTTTCTTATCTCCTTCTTTTTTTTTCTCCTTAATTTTTCTCCCATTTTTCTAACTCCAATTTTTTGATATTTCTTGACTTAGGGGCTGACCTAAGTGACCTCATCCAAAGTTGTGAAATTTTTCCTTTTTATTTCACAACTTTCCAATTTAAGGTGGGTGGAAAAATACTTTCCAACTTCTAGGTGTTTTTATTAAAATGCATGTAGAATTTTGAACATGAGCCCTTGAGATATATAATCTATGTATTGCATGCCAATTTTATGTATCAAATCATGAAAATTCTCAAGAGTTGCTCAAAATTGCTATTTATTGGATTTTAGGTGCATGCATGTACAATTTAATGTTCTATTTGATGAATTCTTGTATGTATTGGACATGCATGTGTATGATCTTTGAAATCCATGTTTTGGATGACTTATAACCTGGACAAGTCGAGCATAATTGATTAAATTTCAATTTTGGAATTAAAAATGCAAAAATGGAAAGTTGGTGGACTAAATTGCAAGAAAATAAAACTTAATGGACCCCTCTGCAAATTTCGAATTTTGGGACTGCACCCAGGTTCAAAAATGACTTTTGAACATTTTAATAAAGTTTTAATAGTTTTTAGATAAATAAAATCAACCTTTAAAACCCAATGACTAGATTGTAAAATTTTAGAAGTTTGAGGGCTACTTTGTAATTTTTGAAACTGTACCAGACCTTACTTTCAAAATTTGAAATTTTAACTCTTAAGGGACCCAAATGAAATTTCCAGGACTTATGCAGCCCATGCACCTGGAAGTACTAATTTAACTATAACATAATTATATTTTGGACCCAAGGTTCAAATTTCATAACAATTGAACCCTAAAAGCCTTAAAGGCAATTATTTCAAAATGGGACAAAAATGAGATTTTCAAAAGTTAAAGGACCTACACTTATTTTTTTTAAAAACCGCTTTTGTCCCAATATCCTACTAACCTTAGTGACAGTTTCCAACGGAATCACATTAAAATCCCTTCCGGTTTGTGAGTTCCGATTATTTTAAACTTAAGGCCGAAATGACAATTTTTACAAATTTGGGGCCAATGTGAGAATTTTATAAAAAATCGACCTCAAAACTTTAAAAACCTGAATCTATGAACAATTTGGAGAATTTAGGAACTGACCTCATAATTTTTCAAGGTCGGGATATTTATTTATTCAATTTTTAACCCCAAAAGTTTTGGTTTTTACAAAACGGGGCTAAATTGTAATTTTTCTTTTATAAAGGACCTAACTCAAATTATTTTCCTTTTACTAAAATATCCCTGGACCCTCTGACTTGGATATTTAATTAAAGTATTTTATTTTCTCAAAAACCCCTTGACTTATCGGACCGATTCGACCGATTAATACCCAATCGCGGGGCGACTTCCTCGTCTTGCGGTTTTGAATCTATAACGGGACTTATGTTCCACCTAATCTTTCAAGGTATCAAGATTGCTTATCCTTCCGATAATCATCTTCATCCAAATAACTGTGAATCCCCGATTTTTCCGAGCTATTAATTGATCCTTATTGTCGTTTATACTTTTGATCGACTACTTTACCGCGTCATTTTGACGGGTAATTATTAATAATATATACATTTTGTATTTTATTTCATTTTATTTAATTACTTGTGATCATGATCTTTATTAATTCTATTCTCATTTTATGATCACTTGATTGATCATTATTACTATTTTTGTATTTATTAGTCACATGTGGGAGAAGATGAAGAGGACAAGTGACGGCCGCCAGAAATGGGAGATTGACGCCCGCCTATCCCGCGACACCGTCGAGCGCTTGGAGAAGACCCTCATCAAGCAGATGATCATAGAGGACCTTACACAGGCCCTAGCTCGAGAGACGCCGCACTAGAGGTTGCTTTAGCGACTAATGCTCGGCCATTGCCACCGCCCGAGGCGAGCTCGCACGATGCCGAGGAGGATCCCGAGGAGGATCCGATCGACATTGGAGAGCCGAGGCACTCGAGGCTGCTCCACTCGATGAGGCTTAGGGATTCGGCGATGGTTGGACTTTGTGGATTGACCCAAGGTCGAGGCGCCACCCGGCTGACCAGGCCCCATTATGGACGTAGCAACTAGTGACGATGATGGCGATCTCACCGATTAGCTAGCTTGATTGTCGATTTGTGCTTCCGTTATTGTAGACACTTTTCCACCAGGATGTACCTTGCTTTCTATTATATTAGATTCGAGTTGTATTTTGGTTCGATGTATCTTTGACTCAGTATTACTAGTGTTGTACTTCTTGGGTGTATTCAAATTTTACATTAATGAATATACATCATTTTGGATGTAGGTGATTTAGAAATTTCTTGATTTGAAGGCTATAATGCCCATTATGATGAGACTTGAAGGATAAAAAGTTATCACTTGACAAGATATAATCGGGTCATATGATATATTATAGAAGTTAGATGCCTAATGATATTACTTTAGAGAATGATTGTGCGGGAATTACTAGGTATGATTTACCGATGATGTGCCATTGTGTTATTCGTTCTAAATACTTCTACGAGCTTAAATAAGCAAATTTGACTTGTTGTTTGGTACCGTGGATAAGATACGTCAAGGATATGACGATTATAGGGTCTCAACTGGATATTGTCACTATATATTTTTTTAAGTTATGATATCTCATTGGTGAATTAAATTTGGGATAATGATTATCTGTGAGTATTCGGAATATTATGGTGATCTAGGCACTCACATGATATATGAATTTGATTGATTTTGACTTAGTTATTGAGTATTAAGTATTGATTAATTTCGGAGGAGACGGATAATAATATTCTATATAAAGTATATGAGATGTGCACATTTATCCGGAATAATCAAGGACCTTATGATTATGGGAAATTGAGATTGCTATCAAGATTTTAGAAGGAGCGACTCATATGATTACAAATTTGGAAATAACTTATTAAATGATTCGAGGTCTTGACTATTATATGTTGATGGGTGGAGATTATGGGTTGATCTTAAACTTTTAGCGATGAAATCTACTACCGATTGTTCGAGAAAATATACCCCAATATGAGTAGGTGTCTACTATTTAGTTAAATCGACTCTATTATAATGAGTATCATTTTCTTGGGTAAATGAAGTATTGACTAGTCATTTGTGACAAGCAATGATATATTCGGGATATGAATTATAAGAGGTATGTTTTGAACTAATAAGTTCGTGGGAATAGTACATTAGAACGGTATGTGGAATAGAAATGATTGGTTAAGTGATAATCGAATAGTGGTGCCAATGTTATGGATCACATGAATAGGGTACTATGAATAGTGTCTATTACAAGGCGATGACAAGAAATTTTGAGTACCACTAAGGTTATTAAGAGATATTTTTGCGAGAATGATTATTGGAAATTGGGCGATGAAAATTTGGATCGAATATAAGTGCCTCTAGGCCACCTAAGTTTTGATATTGAGGAATTGGGTACCTCGCTAAGTTTCAAAGACAAACATCACATCCACAAACCGATGGGCCGAGCGGACGATTCAAACCCTATAAGATATCTTTGCGAGCCCGCACGTTGGATTTCCCAGGAAGTTGGGATTCGCACTTACCATTAGCCGAGTTCGCCACAATAACAGATTATCGAGGCCATGATTGGGATGGCACCTACAAGGCATTATATGGGCTAAAATGTAGATCCCCACTACTTTGGGAGATTGACGACCAATGGACTCCGAAAGAGAAACGAAAGTCGCCCTCGATTCCAAAGGTCGACTTAGTTCAGGAGGCCATGGAGAAGGTCAAGCTGATCAAGGAGCGGATTCGCACAGCTCAGAGCCGCCAAAAGAGTTGCACGGACAAGAGAAGAAAGGATTTGGAATTTGAAGTCGGAGATGAAGTATTTCTCAGACTCTCACCACGAAAAGGATTAATCAACCCGAAGAAAGGAGGCAAGTTGAGTCCGAGGTATGTTGAACCTTATAAGATTTTACAGAGAATCGGGAAGTTAGCCTATCAACTCGAGTTACCCAAGACCATATGCGGGAATGCACGATGTATTCCACGTATCAAGATTGAAGAAGTATCAACCGGATCCCGAACATATCATCACCGTGATACTCCTCCTCTAATGGAAAATCTATCCTACACCGAGAGGCCGATCCGGATCATTGACCGCGAGATACGACATTTACGAAGAGAGAGATCCCGATGGTTAAAGTGGTGTGTCAAAACCACAACCGAGACGAAGACGCAACGTGGGAAATGGAAGAAGACATAAGGAATCAATATCCATAACTATTTCGAAGAGAATTTGGGGACCAAATTCTTTTAAGGAAGGGGAGGATGTGAAGCCCCGATTTTTCCGAGCTATTAATTGATCCTTATTGTCGTTTATACTTTTGATCGACTACTTTACCGCATCATTTTGACGGGTAATTATTAATAATATATACATTTTGTATTTTATTTCATTTTATTTAATTACTTGTGATCATGATCTTTATTAATTCTATTCTCATTTATGATCACTTGATTGATCATTATTACTATTTTTGTATTTATTAGTCACCTTAGAATTTTTAAGAGACTATTTATTTTAGAGACTTTTACCTTATAGAATTAAGAATTTGATTTAGATTGTGATCATGAGACTTACAAGTGATCAAGGAAATCACTAATTATTTTGGAGATTGATATATTTCATCTATTATCATCAAATTTGGGACAAAAAAAATATGGAATTACCATATTGCCATTATAGTGGACGGCCATGGTGGATATTTTTGGAGTAAAAATATCATCCAACTCTTGTACACCTACACCTTATATTAGTCATCTTGTGTATAATTATACCATTAATTCAAACATTATACACATTATCTTATACATCAATTTTATATCATTAAATTCCCCAACATATCCTATTCTTCCCAACATTCTTCTTATTCCTCTCAACATTCCAATTTGACCCATACCTTGACTCACCTTTTGTCTCCATGCAAGAGACAAATTACAAGACACAAATTAATCAAAAAATTTCTTCCCCCTCTTCCCCCAAAGTGGACGGCCATTAGGCAAAATTTAACAAAAAATTTCATTTTTCACCCAACACCTTCATCTCTCAAGCTAATTCTCCTCCTTCTCTCTAACCTCTCTCTAAGATTCATTCACATCTTCAAACATTCAAACAAAATCCATTCATATCTTCAAACCTTCAAACACCAACTCTTCACATCTTCAAATCTTCAACATAAGTTTTTCATATCTTCAAGTACCACTTCTTCATATCTTCAAATATTCAAACACAAGTCCTTCACATCTTCAAACCCATCTTCATAACTCCAAGAACATCTTCTTCCTAACATCAAACATACTTTCTTTCTTCAAACATCTAAACTAAACAAACAATCTTACCACTAAAACTCAAAAATTCGAACACCCCCTTTCTTAAGGTAAGAAATTTCACTCCTCAATGCAGCTTAAATTCTTACTACTCATCACCTTCTTATTTTAACTTAAGTTATATTTTGGATTTTGAGTTACTTAGAAGACCACTTGGAGACATGCATGCATGGTGGTGAATTTTAGAAGACTTGAAGAAGAACTAGTAGAGAATTTGGACTACAAGGTAAGAATTGGATACTAGAACCCTTCTTTCCTCTTTCTTTCTATTTTTTTCAAATTTTTACACCGCTTTTTCATTTTTGAGAAATAGGGCTGACCTTAGGTGATTTTGGAGTT
Source organism: Rehmannia glutinosa (assembly GCA_016081115.2). NCBI lineage: Eukaryota > Viridiplantae > Streptophyta > Magnoliopsida > Lamiales > Orobanchaceae > Rehmannia > Rehmannia glutinosa. Next base: position 54,390 of record JABTTQ020003225.1, read on the forward strand.
GAACCAAAATTTCCAATTTTAAAGCTTCAACTAGTCTCCAAACACCTACTACACAAGGTAAAGTGTAGTCCTTCTCATTTTCTTATCTCCTTCTTTTTCTCTTTAATTTTTCTCTCATTTTTCTAACTCCAAATTTTTGATATTTCTTGACTTAGGGGCCGACCTAAGTGACCTCATCCAAAGTTGTGAAATTTCCCCTTTTTATTTCACAACTTTCCAATTTAAGGTGGGTGGAAAAATACTTTCCAACTATTAGGTGTTTTTATTAAAATGCATGTAGAAATTTTGATCATGAGCCTTGAGATGTATAATCTATGTATTGCATGTCAATTTTATATATCAAATCATGAAATTCTCAAGAGTTGCTCAAAATTGCCATTTATTGAATTTTAGGTGCATGCATGTGCAATTTAATGTTCTATTTGATGAATTCTTGTATGTATTGGATATGCATGTGTATGATCTTTAAAATCTATGTTTTGGATGACTTATAACCTGGACAAGTCGAGCATAATTGATTAAATTCCAATTTTGGACTTAAAAATGCAAAAATGGAAAGTTGGTGGACTAAATTGCAAGAAAATGAAAGTTAAAGGACCCTCTGCAAATTTCAAATTTTGAGACTGTACTCAGGTTCAAAAATGACTTTTGGACATTTTAATAAAGTTTTAAGATAAATAAAATCAACCTTTAAAAGCCCAAGGACTAGATTGTAAAATTTTGAAAGTTTAAGGGCTACTTTGCAATTTTTAAAACTGTACCAGACCTTAACTTTAAAATTTGAAATTTTCACTCTTAAAGTACTGGGAATTACATATTTTAAAAGTATTCCAAAAATCCAAGTGGTTAGGGCTTGGAAAACAATTTCTCTAAAATTGAGGGACTAATGTGTAAAATACTAAACTTGAGGACCCAAATGAAATTTCCAGGACTTATGCAGCCCATGCACCTGGAAATACTAACTTAACTATAACTTAATTATATTTTGGACCCAAGGTTCAAATTTCATAACAATTGGACCCCTAAAAGCCTTAAAGGCAATTATTTCAAAATGGGACAAAAATGATAATTTCAAAAGTTAAAGGACCTACACATATTTCTTTTAAAAACTGCTTTTGTCCCAATATCCTACTAACCTTAGTGACATTTTCCAACTGGAATCACATTAAAAGCCCTTCCGGTTTGTGAGTTTCGAATTTTTAAAACTTAAGGTCCGAATTGGCAATTTTTACAAATTGGGGCCAATGTGAGAATTTTACAAAATATCGACTTCAAAATTTTAAAAACCTGAATCTCTGGACAATTTGGAGAATTTAGGAACTGACCTCTTAATTGTTCAAGGTCGGGATATTTATTTATTCAATTTTTAACCCCAAAAGTGTTATTTTTACAAAACGGGGTTAAATTACAATTTTTCTTTTATAAAGGACCTAACTCAAATTATTTTCTCTTTTACTAAAATAGCCCTAGACCCTCTGACTTGGAGATTTAATTAAAGTATTTTACTTTCCCAAAAACCCTTGACTTATCGGATCAATTGGACCGATTAATAACGATCGCGAGCGACTTCCCGCCGCCTTGCGATTTTGAATCTATAACGGGACTCATGTTCCACCTAATCTTTCAAGATATCGAAGATTGCTTATCCTTCCGATGATCATCTTCATCCAAATACTCCACCAACGCCATAATTGCCACTCGCGTTTTTCAAAAATTTTCCTAAATCGCTTCCCCTGAATCAATAATACTCATTGCCTGGTTGATTTGCTGTACTTGTAATTACTTTCTGCCGAGTCAACTTGGTGTGTCGAGCTCATAGTCGGAATGGATACGTCGGGGATGGAAGGCAGCTCGGCTGCTATTCCACTCTTAGGCCCCATCGTCTTAATCCCGCAACTAAGGGACGGAGTTTGTCGAGGAAGCGGGTCGTAGTACGAGGTATAATCATGATTATGACAGATCCGAGCCTTGCAAGCTCACTGTGGATTTTGTCTTTGCCTTCGGAGCGATAAGGTGCCGGTCTTGGACCATCCGACCGGGAGTTACAAGGAAGAACGAAGGAATCGTTGTCCGATCCACACGATTCGGAGTTATCGGACCCGTTTTGGTTGGCGTTACATTCCCGCACGCAACCGCTACTGTTTTGCATTGGTTGGCGCTACTAATCCGCACGCAACCATTATCGCCTTGCATTGGGATTGGCGCTACACTTTTCGCAATCTACCTGTCTTTTTGAATCACATAGTGCCTGTTTGACCATGAATTTTCTTGAATCTGTAAAAGTATATTATTTAAATATTTTATCACGACGCTTATGAATCGTGTGTGAATTCAGGCATCATACTCATGCGTTTTCATATAATGTTTTCTCACATTAACTATATTGCGCCACACTTGCATTACCGATCACCCCATCCACCGAGATTTCTGTCTCATCCCCACTGTTTTCTAACCTTTAGATGGGGACTATATTGAAGATGTCGAACCGCCCCGCATTGATGACCATGACCATCGCTGCCCGTCGATCTTGCACCTTTTTACCGATGATTGTTCTTATTTCATGTACTTTTTACCGATGTTGGACTTCCATTTATCCCCGCTACTCTTTTCTCTCTTTGATTTGTAATTTTAGGGCGTAGGCCCTTTGACTTTTAAGTTGTTATCTTTAGATCATATCGGGTATGTAATTTGGATTATAGATATTGTGGACTATAAGTTCTAAATTGTACTTATTCTTTACTCATTGCTATTGACTCTGTTTCATTGGGTTCTCGATGTTATTCGTCTAGATCGCTTGGTTATTTGTATTTAAGTTGTGGATCGTTCGTCGCGTCCCGTTTGGGCGTGACAATAACTCCACCAACACCATATTTCTACTCGTGAATTTTCAAAAATTTTCTGAATCGCTTCCCTGAATCAATCATATACTACCTCGGTTAAGTTCGTCTGTACTTGTATTTACTTTCCTGCCGAGTCAACTTGGTGTGTCAAGCTCACGATCGGAATGGATACGTCGGGGATGGAAGGCAGCTCGACTACTATTCCACTCTTCCGCCACATTGTCCTAATCCCGCAAGCGAGGGGACGAAGTGTCCAAGGGGGAAGAGGGTCGTAGTACTTGAGATATAATCATGATTATGACAAATCCGAGCCTTGCAAGCTCCACTTTGTGGATTTTGTCTTTGCTACGGAGCGATAAGGTGACGATGGTCTTGGACCATCTTGCCTCGGGAGTTACAAGGAAGAATGAAGAATCGTTATCCGATCCACACGATTCGGAGTTATCGGACCCGTTTGGTTGGTGCTACAAACCGCACGCAACCGCTACTTGTTTTGCATTGGTTGGCGCTACAAATCCGTGCACGCAACCGCTACTTTTTTGCATTAGTTGGCGCTACAAATCCGTACACAACCATTATTTGTCTTGCATGGGATTGGCGTTACATTTCCGCACGCAATCCTACCTGTCTTTACTGAATCACATAGTACTGTGTGACCATGAATGTTTCTTGAATCGTATAAGTATATTACTTAATTATATTATCACGACGCTTGTGGATCGTGTGTGAATTCTTGCATCATACTCACGCGTTTTCATATAAGCGATTTCTCGCATTAACTATATATATCGCCACACTTGCACACGATAACCCCATCCATCGAGATTTTTGTCTCATCCCCCTGTTTTCTAACCTTTAGATGAGGACTTCGTTGAAGATCTTTGAACCGACTACGGATTGAGCCTTGTACTCCGCTTGTTGGATTTACTATCTTTTGTTGTTGATGTCATTTGGACTTGTTACTATTATTTCTTTGTTGGACTTACTACTTCTTGTTGTTGTTGTTGGATTATTTTCTTGTGTTTGTTGTTGGACTCTTGTATTTATTTTCATTCCGGTTTTAATCGAAGGGCGTAGGACCCTTTGACTTTTAAGTTGTTATCTTTAGATATATCGGGACGTAATTTGGATTATGGATATTATGGATCGTAAGTTGTAACGTGTTTCTTTATTTCGCTGCTATTTAGACTCTGTTCCATTGGGTTTTGATGATATTCGTCTAGAATTTTTGGTTTACTTGTATTTAAGTTGTGGATCGTCGTCGGTCCCGTTTGGGCGTGTGTGATTTGTTGAAAAGACTTGTGGAGTTCGGGTTTTTATAAATTTACATCTTTTATGTTTACTTGTTTAGATTAGATAATAATTTTTAAATTTTTGGTCATTTCAATAAAATTAGAATACGATGTTATTATAGCCTAAGTGTTTCATATTCAATCCCTAAGGAATACGACCTTGCTAGCCTTTATTCTATAAACTACGATGTACACTTGCAGTATAGTGAAAAAAATTTCGCGATCAAATTTTTAGTGCTATTGCCAGGGATTGAAAGATTCAACTTAGATATAGTAATAAGTAGTTCAATCTTAATTGAAGCAAAAATTTTGTAAATATTTTTTTCCGATTTTTGTAAATATTTTTTTTTTTCGATTTTTCTTCTTTTGTAAATAATTTTTATTGCTTTGGTTCTAACATTGTTTTTGTTGAGTGCAGATAGTGCATGATCACGTGTTCCAAATCTGCCCAGCAAATACCTATTGATTTAGAAATCAAGAAGACAACGAAACAGTTAAGAAAAAGATCTAAAGCGATGGCGGATGAGAATAATCAGAATATCGTGAACAACAGAAACAGTGATGAACACCCAACTGGGTTGGATGGACATGACCGGATAGTGGAAAAGCCCGCAAGGAGGGCAGTTTGGGACTACTTCCAGCCGAAAGTTAGTCAAACATATGGGGTGTGGCCTGTCTACCGATCAATGCAAATAACTTTGAACGAAAACCTGCATTGATCCATATGGTTTCACAAAACCAGTTTGGGGGTATAGCCGTTGAGGATCCAAACGCGCATCTGGCGTAATTTTTAGAGATCTGCGATACTGTTAAACTGAATGGTGTTCTGAAGATATCATTCTATGTCACCTTTTAGCATTCTCTCTACGCGACAAGGATAAGGGATGGTTATGCTCCTTATCACCACCCGCAGTAGATTCGGCTGAACTAAGTCAGTAGTTTCTAGCCAAATATTTCCCCCCTAGTAAGACGCCGCAGTTGAAAAGTGAGATAGCCATGTTTAGGTAGTTACATACAGAGCTACTATATGAAGCATAAGATATATTTCAAGAGTTGTTGAGGAAGTGCCATCAACACGGATATCCCGGTTACCAACATGTTCAGTATTTCTATAATGGTTTAAGTGGCAACACAAGAACTATTGTAGATGATGCATCTGGGGATGCACTCCTAGGAAAATATCCGGATGAGGCACTAGAATTGTTAGAGGAGATGGTAAATAATAGTTACAAGTGGCCATCCGAGAGATCCAATGTCCGACGTGTGGCGGAGGTCCAGGATGAGAAGGTTACCACGCTCACAGAACAAGTATTCGTGCTTAATATGAAACTGGATTGGATGCAGCAAGTGGATTCTAGAGATCCTGCAGTTGTTGAAGAAGAGGCTAATTTTGTGAGACAACAAAGGAACTTCAACAAAACATATAGAAACAATCAGACACCCAATTATTATCATGCGGGGCTGTGAAACCACGACAACTTTTCAAATGCTAATAACAAAAATGTTTTATAGCCACATCCGGGTTTTAATCTAGGTAATCAAGGCAGAGTGGAGTCCATTTAGATGGATTAAACTTTGCAACCCTCGACATTGGTCACACATTTGCATCGGGGTTACTATTCGCCAAAAATATTTTGGTTCATACAACTGCAAGTGTACAGTGTAGTTTATAGGATAATGGCAACCAAGGTCGTATTCCTCAGGGATTGAAGCTCGAAACACTTAGGCTATAATAACATCATATTCCAATTTTATTGAAGCGACCGAAAATCAAGTGTTTTAACTAAATAAAAAAATCAAAAAAATAAAGATAAATAAATAAAATAAATTTGTGAACCCCACAAGTATTTTCAACATCATTAGGAGCAACCTTAGGCACATAATCTCAACATGCTTCTTCAATAGTAAATGCGAATAAAGTTTTAAAAACCAATTCATGCAATTCAATGGGTTCAAATTCCTAATATCATTTACTCCCCCTCCCGGGTGGTGCGTAAATAGTTGATTAAGAACAATTGTAGTCCTCCTCGATCGTTACAATCATTAATAACTCCAAAAAGATTTGTGAATTGAATGACTCCCCACAAACACACCCGTCACACATGTTTCATATCTGAATTCGATTTTCGTCTTTGTTAAAACTCATCTCCCGAATTTTGCAATAACAAATATGACATGCAATTTATTGGTCAAATAAAAAGCAATTATAAATAAGCACTCGAATTCATAAAATAGAATGCATGAAACAATTAAGAAAACAAGTAATCATATTTAATACAAATCCACAGTTTCGATTATGCCCCTAAGATCCGAAAAATATGCTAAACATTGATTACAAACTCATAGACAAATCCGAATAAATATTATGACATCATATAAGCCACAGACAAGAGTTCTTAGACATAGAAATAAAACCATCTCTTGTCGGGATGGATTCCGCCTCCAAGCCCTCGAAGCTCTTGTGCTCCCACAGATGCGAAAGCCTTGTGGTGTTCTTCGCGACCTAGACTTTTGCTCTCATAAGCTCCTCAATTCATTTGTTCCTGTGTTATTTGATGTGTTTTCTATGTAGAGAGTGATGTTTTTTCGTACAAGACTTGGTCCCCTTTTGTAGATGCTTGGAGAGATCTCTTGTAGAGTTGGAATGGGAAGCAAACTTAAAAAAAACGCGCTGAAATAGACTCCCACACGCGGTCGGGCGTGTGGGTCCACACGGGGCGTGTGGGGCTTAGCCCTTTGTCGCACGGGCGGGGCTGGTCGCATGGGTAGGTGGTGCGGTTGATAACCTTGTCCACACGGCCATGTGAGTTCACACGGTCCGACCGTGTGGACCTGCTCCGTTCTCTGTTTTCTTCCTTTCTTCACACAACCGTGTGAATTTTCACACCACCATTCCACACGGCCATGTGAGGCTACACGGTCCAGCCATGTGACTTGCTTTTGTTCATTTTTTCCGTCGTTTTGATCTTCTCTTTGCATTCGACAATCTTATCTGGGCATCCCAACTGACATTTCTTCATTTTAAGCTCCGTTTTCGGCAAGAATTACAAGAATACGCAGTATCATTCCCTTTAAAGGAAACCAAGTACAAACATAGTAAATATGCGTGTAAATGCATCATTTATATATCAATATAAGCCCCAAAATGCACGTATATTTTACACACATCAAAATCCCCCAAACTTAAAGCATTGCTCGTCGTCGAGCAAATTAAGAAAAACAATATAAGGGGTAAAACAAAAGAACACCCAAAAACACTATAAACATTAAATAGCACTGGACTCCATACTCAAGGAAACCATGTAACTCATTATCAAGAGGTCGCTATTCATAAACTCAGCACTATTAATACTCTTCAGGGTACTTAACATCGCGACTCACAAGTAAATAGTGTATCACTCTACTCTCAGAAGTGTATGGTAAGTGTTTACACTCAATTTCAATTCAGTGAAAGTAGAACTATCATAGGCTTGCAAATCGTCTAACATCTCGACCACTTTTGTGTGCACAATCTAAGAATCAAAAAGGAATTTTATTAGGTTGTAATGTAGGCTCTTTGGTAATGGTAGGAAAATTTGGATTAAGTGACTTGACTTGAGCAAATAGAATTTAAGCACACAGACTTGCAATTCACCAACCCAATTTCAACATAATATCAATTTTCTTTTTCAACTTAATTCCACCCTTATTCTCATTTTTCATTCTTAGGCTTTGTTGCCTATTTTTTCTTTTTCATTAGCCTCAAGCTCTCATATTTTTTTCAGGATTTTTATTTTGCTCGATTATCTCTATATATTTTTTTCCAGAGATTTTCTTTCTTTTTCGAGCTTCATGTATTTTTTCATTTACCCGGATACTGCTCATCCCTCTTTCTTTTGCCAACTTTCTCATTTTTTAGGAATTTTCACCACATCCCCCAAACTTATTCATTTTCTATAAGCTCAAGAAATTTTAGGGATAAAAACATGAAATTGTAAAGATCAATGTGGCTCAGAAATAATAGTTTTGGCTCAAACTTGGCTAACTAGGGAATCATGAGTTCATAAGTAGGCTTTTTAGGCTAAGTAGGCTAAACAAAGATGGCCTTAGATCATTTTCAAAAATTGGACACACACATGGCTTTGATGAAGATACCAGAGCAAGTTCTAGAGTTCTATCAATCATGAATGACACACTCAAGAAAGAATGAGTCTGCATAATATAAAGCAATTTAAGGCACGAAAGCTCACAAGCCTATTTTCGCAACATGCTCAAATACCCAATTTTCTTAACACAAGCCAAGCAAATAAATAACTTTTCTCCCAAGAATTTATTACATTATTCCCACAAGTATGTTATCCCATGCCATAAAATATTCATAGTAAAATCATAGGGAGTTGGGCATACGAACTGAATTAAAAATCACACACAAAAGCAATTAAACGTGCTAAAGCGGTAAATGTGCTAAAACAAAAATAACTAAAAATCAAAAAATTAAACAAAAATCATTTTTTTTATAAATATTATGCAAGTGCTCTACATGCAATCCTAAATGCAATGCAAAATGCAACAGTACAAGATTACGAATTCTTGACAACCCCCCAAACTTAAAATATGCTTCATCCCGAACATATGAGGAAATTATCAAAACAAAAAGAGGAATGCGTAATAAGTACTTACAGAGATCATTGTGGTGGTGGAGGCCGATATTAGTAGCCTTGTGAGATGTGCCCTTTGGTCCATACGAGACATCATCTCGCACATCCGCTGCTCTTCTTTGGGTGATGGCATCAAAACTTATTTGTAAGTACTCTAGTGATACTCATCATCGGTGTCCAAATGATATGTGTCATCTATCAATTTTCCCACATTAGCCTCAACCCTTTCGAGCCTCTCACTCATAGTAAATGGCCGGTTACCCCTTGGCGAGAGGTTCCCGGCATATCCTCGTTTGCTCATCTGCTCTTCTTGAAGCGGCAGCTCTCCTTCTACCCCCACATCTCTAAGTAGCGATTACCCCTATTTCTCGGTTGAAGTTGCATCGGGGTTGAAGCCTAATTGTTGTTCTATCTGCTGAATGAGCCAATAATCACGCCCATCGAATTTTATCATTTTCATCGCGAGTTAGAACATTTAAATTAATCAACTTAGGTCATTTTGCCTCCGCATATCCCCCAAATTTATGTTAAAATGTTCAACAATAGAAGTAATCATCCCCTATGCAAATTCCACCACTCTCACTCTTTCGAATTCTATCAAATTGCCGGGCTATCATAGCCGGCGTTTAACACCACTTGATCCCCGATGCCATACACCAAATTATAAACAATTCATCAACCCTCAAAGCTCCTTTACTATCCTCCTTTGCAAAGATGGTTTCAGCCAAGACTCGCTGAACATATTGGATTACCGTGTTGCGAATACTAGACGCCTTAGAAGTGCCCGACGTATAAATTTGCTTCCCGCTATCTTTTTCCAAAACCTATCCTTATCAAATTTCATTTAAATCCTCAATTGATAGTTCCTTTTCATTCACAACTAATTCATACTACTTAAGAATTCAAGAGTAATAACAGAGTAAGTAGCCCAATGCCCATTAAGAAAATCATGCCATCAATTCTCTCACATAAAGCCCTAAAATCTTCCAATAAACCCAATTTATAAGAGTAGGTTCATCGGGATACCTCGTATTAATCCATGGATGAAAGTAGAGTATCATCCATCTAGCTCGGTGGGTTTCATTTGGCAAATTGACGTTGGAAGCTTCAGGCTCCTCGGGGTCAAAAATTGGTTGCGGCTCGGGTTCGGGCTCCAGGGTCGGCTCCCTCCTACTTCTCGTATTCCTCATAACTCTTCTTTCATCCCTAGAAGCCATGAATTTCAAGGTTTGAAGAGTAAAATCTAAAATTTGGAAATTTTCGGAGTACCCCCAAACTTGGTGTAGAACTTGGAGAAGTTGAGAATTGAGGTATTTGGTGGTGGGTTTCTTAAGAAAGTGAAGGATTTGTGATTTTGGTTTGAGATTGGTGGTGTATTTGTAGAGATTTGGAGAGTGGTTTGAGTATTTGGGGAGAGAATTTCCGTGGGTTAGAGTTTGTGTAGAAGAAAGTGTGAGAAAAAGTGAGATTTTGGGGTTAAAATAGAGGTAATTTGTAATCTGCCGGTTTCTATTTCTGGGGCCACACGACCGTGTGAGATGACACGGTCTGGCCGTGTGGCCTTGAAAGTTGGTGCTGCTATGTTTGTTTTTCCATCCTTTGACCACACGGCCATGTGATGGTCACATGGTCCGACCGTGTGGTGCTGGGCAATTTGCCCTATCGCACGGCCATGTCATGTGGTATCACACGCCCGTGTTGAGTTTGTTCCGTATTTTTTTTCCGAAGTTTGCCGTGACGCCTCCTACACAACAACTCAAGAAAACTAAACAAAACTAAAATTAAGTTACTAAATAAAAATTCCAAATAAAAATTAAAATTGAAGGCGATAAAAATGTACGGAAAATATGAAATAAATTGGGTTGCCTCCCATACAGCGCTAAGTTTAACGTCTTCAGCCAGACTTCAGATTTCTAATCACTATTGCTAAACTATGTCATTTGAAACCTGTGGGCCCTCAATGCCATCCATCAGACGAATGGCGTTGCATTGCTCCCGTGGATTTAACTCAGTATCGCTTGGGAATTTGCCTTTCTGGTGTTGGCCTCCCACATCAGTTGCCATTTGGGCTACTTGTGTTTCCAGAGATTTCAGTCTTGCGTTTACATTCGTGTTTAGCTGAGTAACCTGTTCTTCTATCCTGTCTATTTTGGCTTCATCTTTGTTCAGTCTTGCCCTTGTTTCTCCGATAAACGAGGATAACATTTCTTCAACAGATACTTTCTTTTCATTGGACTCCGCTCTGCCTTGATTACCCCCATTATATCGTTGTGGTGGCTGCAAAATATTTTTATTGTTAACATAAGAGAAATTTTCATGGTTTCACAACCCTGGATGATAGTAGTTGGGTATCTGATTATTTCTGTAGTTATTGTTGAAGTTTCTTTGTTGGCCCACAAAGTTTGCTTCCTCTTCAACAACAGTAGGATCTCTTGGAGTCACTTGTTGCATCACTTCCAGTTTCATATTCAGCACGGATACCTATTCTGTGAGCATGGCGACTTTCTCATCCTGAACTTCTGCCACTCGTCGGATAGTCATCCTTTCGGATGGTCATTGGTAACTGTTGTTCGCCATCTCTTCTAATAATTCTAGTGCCTCCTCAGGATATTTCCCTAGTAGTGCACCTCCAGATGTAGCATCTATAATTGTTCTTGTGTTGCCACTCAAACAAATATAGAAGTACTGAACCTGTTGGTAGTCGGGATATCCGTGTTGAGGACACTTAGTTGGCAATTCTCGGAATCTATCCCATGCTTCATATAGAGGCTCAGAATCTAATTGCCTAAACTGGGCGATTTCAGATTTTAATTGCAGCGTTTTATTGGGGGAAAAGTATTTGGCTAGAAACCGCTGACTTAGTTCTGCCCAATTTGCGGCTGGTGGTGTTAAAGAGCATAACCATCTCTTAGCCTTTATCGCTTGAGAGAGAGAGAATGCGAAAAGGCGGCATCGAATGATATCCTCAGAAACACCATTCATCTTAACAGTATCACAAATTTCTAGAAAGTGCGTCAGATGCACGTTTGGATCCTCAATGGCTCTACCCCCAAACTGGTTTTGTGATACAATCTGGATCAATGCCGGTTTTAGTTCAAAATTGTTTGCATTGATTGGCAGATGGGCCACACTCCTATAAGTTTGGCTTACCTCCGGCTGGAAGTAGTCCCTAACTGCCCTTCTCGCGGGCTTTTCCACTATTCTGTCCTGGACGCCGGCCCCTGGTGGGCGCTCCTCATTGTTTCTGTTTTCCACTGCCTTTGGATTAGTCCCATCCACCATTGCTTTGGCTCTTTTCCTTGGTTGCTTGGTTGTCTTTTCGATTTCCAAATCAATGGGAATTGGCTGGGTGGATCTGGAACGCGTGATCATGCACTATCTATACTAAACAAAAACAATGTTAAAATCAAACCAAAATAAAAATAAAAAAAATCGAAAAGAAAAAGAAAAAATATTTACAAAAATGCTTCAATTAAGATTGAACTACTTATTACTATATCTAAGTAGAATCTAATCAATCCCAGGCAACAGCGCCAAAAACTTGTTCGCCAAAAATTGTTTTGGTTCATACAACTGCAAGTGTACAGTGTAGTTTATAGGATAATGGCAAGCAAGGTCGTATTCTTCAGGGATCGAAGCTCAAAACATTTAGGCTATAATAACATCGTATTCCAATTTTATTGAAGCGACCGAAAATCAAGTGTTTTTAATAACTAAAAAAATAAAAAAATAAAGAAAAATAAATAAAATAAATTTATGAACCCCACAAGTATTTTCAACATCATTAGGAGCAACCTTAGGCACATAATCTCAACATGCTTCTTCAATAATAAATGCGAATAAAGTTTTAAAAACCAATTCATGTAATTCTATGGGTTCAAATTCCTAATATCATTTACTCCCCCTCCCGGGTGGTGCATAAACAGTTGATTAAGAACAATTGTAGTCATCCCGGATGTTGGGAAATTATTTTTGTAGATTTTGAAGAATGCCATGTAAAACTTAGATTAGAATGTTGGCACCCCATTTTCCTTGTAATTCTTATTGTAATAGATATGGCTGAATGAGTGAGTCAAGTCAGCTATGCCTGGGAATACAAGAAGTCAACTAAAGAAGTGAAGTGAAGACTCCGCTGAGGAACATCTGAGTATGGCAAAGAAAGAAGATCAAGGACTCGACTGAAGACGTAACAGCTGAGGGACAACTATGTGAAGAGTCAGTTAAGTCAACCCAAGAAGGCATGTCACATGTTGAAGTGACAGATGAGTCTCTCAATCATTGGAGCAGACTCAAGTCACCTGGGAAAAGCGGTGCAAAGAGGAGTTAAGTCGAGAAGAATCCTTGCATACAAAAGTCAAGAACATTACTTAAATAAGTAATACTTCCATTTGCTATGTCTTAAAGTGCTCGATCCCGAAGCGTGCAAAAGGAATAAACCAATGGGAAACACTGCACCTCGTGTCAGAACCTGAAAAGCTGGACATTCATTTAATACGAGGAAAGGTCTACATCTCAAGACTGAAGACAAAGAAAAGACAAGCCAACGGACACAAGTGACTTTTGAAAATCAGCCTATCTCTTCAACGGGCAGATTTTTGAGAGTTCACTATAAAAGGCTGAGGAATTTCATTGAGAAAAGGTTACCTTGCACACTTGAGAAATCAAACATTATTAAAACTGTAACCTGCAATATATTCTCAAGATATTCAAGCAAAATCCTCAAGCCTAAATCTCGAAGGAAATCGATCCAACACCAAGCTGTGAAGGAAAGACAACTTCAAACTGTTGAAGAGGAAACTTTTGAAGAATCAAAAGGGTCTACTTTCAAGGAGGATTGTAGGAAGGTTCAAGGTCGAACCAATATCAAGTTATTGGAGGGCTTCGTGATCAAATCCAAGAAGCTTGAGAAAGTGAGTGAAGTAGCAAGGCGGTGCCGCCTGTGAAGAAGAAGCCGAGTCGGACGAGAAGCCGGTTGTGTGTGACCAAGGCATCTCGGATCGAGTCAAGGAGCAAGTCGGTGCGTGATCAAGACTTGTCTCTCTGATCGATAACCACTTTGTAAAGCGATCATTACTTAGTGGATTCCTCAGAGTGAAGATAGAAGAGTAGAAGAATTACCCCATCTTGAACCTCTATAAAATTTACTTGTGTTATTTAAATTTCAAAGCATATTTACATTCTTGCACACATATTTTATATCTCTTTGATAATTTGCTATCCAACGATAAATTACTAAGTGCTAAAGTCAAGTGTTAAAACAAAGTTAAATCAAATTCAAGGGTGTTAAGTCTTCATTGAAAAACTCATCATAGCCAAGTTAAGGTTTAAACTAAGCAGTGAGTTATTCTATCAACTCTATCGAGTTTGTTGAGTGGCTAACTCTTTGATTAACTTACTTATTTGTCCCTCAAGGTCTTATTTGTGTATTAACTCGTAATATTTTAAAAGGACTAAAATCAAAAGGTTGGTAAGGTTTATTCAACCCCCCCTCTAAACCTTACTTACACCCCTTGGGACCTACAAGTGGTATCGAGCGGTTGGTTCATTGAGCCTTCCACATCAGTTCTTGAACTAGATCTCCAATCTTTCAAAGAAACTTTTATCACTTGCTTTTTCAAAAGATATTTTTATTCAACAAAGTTATTATCATGGAAGCAAATTTGACACGTATTTCCATGTTCACTATTGAGGAATTTGATGGTGGAAAATTCGTATCGAGGCTCATCTATCTCATTTTACATGATGAAATGTGGATAGTGATAGAGGATGGGCCACTGCAAATATTGAAAGTGAAACAACCATACGGAGAAGCATTGCGGTGAAGGAGAAGAAAAGGCTGTCTTGAGGCAAGACCAGACCCTAGTTGAGAAACCAAGGATTTCGAGTGGACAAACGATGACAGAAAAAGATACAACTTGGACAATGTAGCCAAGGACATACTTTACAAAACCTTGGACAAAGCAATGTTCAACAAAGTCAAATCTTGCCAAACCGCAAAACAAATCTAGGATAAATTAACTTTAATTTGTGAAGGATCGAGCAAATTAAAGAAAGCAAATTGTCGTTCTTTGTCTGAGAAATTTTAAAATTTTAAAATGCTTGCAGGTGAAACCTTTGATCATTTGGATGCTAGATTCACTTTGAAATAACAAACGAGATATCAACACTTGGGAAAAATATACACAAAAAGAAATGTGTATGAAAATTTTGAGAAGTCTCCTTGTGAATGGGAAATGAAGGTCATGGCCCGAGACATTCAATAAACCTCACAACAACATCTAATCATGAGCTATTCTCGGACCTCAAAGCCTATGAGTTTGGTGAGAAGAAAAGATCAGAGGAGGCTTGATTGTACCCAAAAACACTACACTTATAGTCAAGGATGGGAAAGAGAGCGAGGTCAAGGAAGTCATTGACCAGGAGCAAAATTACCCCGATGGTTAAAAGATTCAACAAGTTCTTCAACAAGAACTATAAAAGAAACAAGGGTGAATCTTCCGGAGACATTGACCCCTTCCAAGTCAAGGAAGATAGGCCACCCAAGAGAGAGCATCAAAAGGTTGAATATCGGGAGCGACAACCCAAGAACAGAAAAGAAGCGGATCAAAGAGCGAGAACCCGTGTTGGAAGGCTGCAGACAACCAGGACACTTTGCTATTGATTGTCCATATCCAATAGTCAATAAATACAGGAATGAAGAAGAAAGAAGAATCTTCAGAGAAAGAAGACAGGAAAAGAAAAAGGCTATGTTGGCTTCGAGAGAACAGTTTCCAAGTCTAAAAAAGCAGACTCGAGAAAGTAGTGAAGTCGACTACTCAAGTGATTATGAAGAAGAAACAATGATCTGTCTAATGGCTAAAGAACAAGAACAACCAGACCAAGAAGATGAGGTACACTCTAACTCATCTCACTCAGATTCTAGTGATAGTGATTGTGACACACACACTTCATCACCCACTCGATCTTTATGATTCATTAGGCAAAATCTTTGAAAGACTTTGAGCACATTAAATCCTCACACACACTATTAAATGAGGAAAACGGCCCATTTCAAAAGCCAAAACTCACGGTGACTAAGGAGTGAGTACTCTGAGTCACATAGCGATGAGAACAAAGAGTCAAGGTGAGAATGCTAAACTAATAATGAGAGATAGCTGCTATAAAAAGATTGAAAATGATCTCAAAAATGTGATTGCATCATTTACAAAGGCATCTAAATCATTGGATGACCTTATTATGAGCCAAAAAGAGTGTGGAGATAAGACGGGCATATGATTCAATTCCTTTGTGCACAAATCAAGCTCCCGAGTGATTTTGGAAAAAGGATCTTCAAGTAATGAAGCATCTCAAAAATCCAAAACACTAAATGTTGCACCCACACTCACTCCAAAGCACAATCACAAACAAAGCGGCCTTGGATATAAAGGAAAAGAAAACAACCGATTGAGTATCTTTGAGAGGGCGGTGAGAAGAAATCCGTGAGTTCCTCGGCAAACTCCAAATAGGAAGTACTCTGTAAAGAATAAACAGAGCTACCAAAAACCCCAGAAGTTTTATCAAAGAAACACATATGATGGGAATGGTAGAAACTACCCAAGTCAAGCTGACTGGAATAATGTGACATATCAACAAAGACCAATGGAATACAAGCCTAAATGGCAAAGACCTAGAACTCAGCAAAGGTCATTCCAAAGGCAAAAGAGCTATCATCAACACACATATGCACCCAGGCACTACACTAAGAAATATCACAACTACCCAAAGAAGGCAATTGCTAAAACACACACACAGGCATACAGACAAAAGAGACAGTTGTATGAACCTAAAGCCCCCAAACAATTTGCCAAAATGAGTTATGATTATGGCACCAATAGATGGCAACCTCTTAGAGTCAAGTCATTTGGCTATATGTTGGTTGGATCATCTTATAGTTCTAACCCCTCAGGACCCAGACAAACATGGGTACCTAAAAACTAATTTCCTTGATTGCAGGTTCAAGGAACAGCTGAGTGCCAAGGAACCTGGTACATGGATAATGGCCATTCCCGGACACATGACGGGGAACAAGAAAAATCTTTCAAAATTCAAGGAGATTAGAGGCGTAAAAGTCATATTTGGAGGAAATGAAGCTCGGGGGAAATAAGAGACACTTTGGATCCATCAAGAAAAATGGATTAGAAATCACGGATGTTGCATATGTTGAAGGCCTCAACTTCAACTGTTAAGCATCGACCAACTACGTGACAAGGGCTATAATGTTGGATTCAATATGGGATCCGGGAAATAAGAGACTTTGGATCCATCAAGAAAAATGGATTAGAAATCACGGATGTTACATATGTTGAAGGCCTCAACTTCAACTTGTTAAACATCGACCAACTCTGTGACAAGGGCTATAATGTTGGATTCAATATGGGAGTGTGCCAAATTAAAGATCTTGAATCAAATGAAATAGTCTTTGCAAGGATCAAGACAAAAGAAGCGTATGTGGTAGGCGGTCTCTGCCACACCAAGCACTTTCACTTGTTAGCAAAAAGCACAACCGAATCAAGTTGGTTGTGGCACAAGAAGCGAGTCATCTAAATTTCAAGACAATCAACAAGCTTGCAAGGAGTCATCTTGTAGAAGGATTGGGACTCGGTGTACAAGAAGGAAAATGTTTGTGATGCATGCCAGATGGGAAAGCAGATCAAATCATCATTCAACGAGAAGCCTAGTCCTTCTTCAACAAGAATATTGTATCTGTTGCATATGGATTTATTTGGTCCTATTGAACCAACCAACATAAGTGGAAAGAAATACACCTTAGTGGTGGTGGATGATTATTCAAGATATACATGGACAATCTTCATGTGCAAAAAGAAGGAAACCTTGCAGAAATTACCTCAGCTGATGAAAAGAGTTCAAAATGAAAAGAGCCAAACCATTATAAAGATAATATCGATAGAGGAGAATCGAGTTTGTCAATGGGATGATAACTCGATCTTGTGTTGAAAATGGTATTGCTCATGAGTTATCGCAACAAGAACTCCACGTGAGAATGGAGTAGTGAAAGAAGGAACAAAACTCTCAAGGAAGGCAAGGACCATGTTAGTTGAAGTCGGATTGCTTAAAAGATTTTGGGGTGAAGCCATCAACACCGCATGCTATACTCAAAATAGATGCATGATAAATAGACGGTGACAAAGACTCCCTATGAAATCGGACAAGGAGAAAGCCAAATGTTGGGTACTTTAGAATATTTGGATGTAAGTGCTTCATCCACAACAATGGCAAGACAATCTAAAGCTTTTGATGCTAAAGATGATGAAGGTATCTTTTTGGGATACTGGTGAAAGAAAAGCCTATAGAATATTGAACAAGAGGACTATGGTCACGAGAAGAGTCTATTCATGTGGTTTTTGATGAACCTAATGCGAATGGAGAAGATATTGAAGAGTTAGCTGATAAGCTAAATCAGCCAACTATGCAGAAGAGTCCTTATGTTGAAGCTAAAGAAAGAGTTATCAACCAAGATGAAGATGAGATAGCTGAATCTCAAAGACAGCTGGAAAATCTATAGCTGAATGATGATGAAAGAGCTGCTCAAGACAACACAAGCTGAGACAATTTGAACCCGGTGATTTGCTTCAACTTTGATGTGAGATGGGAGAGACCATCCACGAGAACTCGTCATTGGAGATGTGAGAGATGGTGTGAGAACCAGATCCAGAGCCCAGCAAGAAGCAATGTTCACTTGTTTTATTTCTCAAATAGAGCCAAAAGATGTGTCCCAAGCATTGGATGACACACATTGGATTCAAGCCATGCAAGAAGAGCTGAATCAGTTTGAAAGGAACAAGGTATGGGAATTGGTACAAAGACCAACCCATCAAAATGTTATTGGCACAAAATGGGTTTTCAGAAACAAGATGAATAAGGAAGGATCTGTGGTAAGGAACAAAGCAAGATTGGTAGGCAAAGGGTATTTCCAAGAAGAGGGAATAGATTTTGATGAAACATTTGCTCCTGTTGCAAGACTAGAAGAAATAATGATGTTTCTTGCCTATGCTGCACACAAGAACTTCATTGTATATCAAATGGATGTGAAAAGTGCATTTTTAAATGGATTGTTGGAAGAAGAAGTCTATGTTGAGCAACCTCCAGGCTTTGAGCAGAAGACTCTTGGAGATAAGGTGTACAAACTCAAGAAAGCTCTATATGGACTGAAGCAAGCACCAAGAGCATGGTATGATACATTGTCTCAATTTTTGACTGACAACGGATTCACCAAAGGCAAAGTGGACAGAATACTCTTCAGAATTCAAGATGGAGAGAGTATACTGCTTGTTCAAATATATGTGGATGATATCATTTTTGGATCCACAAACAAAGAGCTGTGTGATAAGTTCTCAAACCTCATGCAAGGTAAATTTGAAATGAGCATGATGGGAGAGCTAACCTTCTTCCTAGGACTTCAAGTTAAGCAGTTGAAGGATGGAACCTTCATAAGTCAAACAAAGTATACCGGAGATTTAATGAAGAAATTTGGTATGGAAGAGAAGTCTTACGTGAAAATACCAATGAATACATCGATCAAGATGGACATGGATGCGGATGGTAAGGTGTAGATCAAACAAGATACATAGCACTTATTGGTTCATTGCTCTACTTAATGACAAAGAGGCGGACATCACTTTTGCGATAGGTGTATGTGCAAGATTTCAATCTGTACCAAAAAGGAAAGCCACATGACTAAACTAATGTAATCCTAAGATATTTGAAAGGATGCCATGAAGTTGGCTTATGGTATCCAAAGGAAGGTGGATTCAAGCTTATTGGTTACTTAGACTCAAACTATGCTGGATGTAGAGTTGACAGGAAAAGTACTTCAGGTACATGTCAAATGCTTGGAAACAGATTGGTTTCTGGTTTAGCAAGAAGCAAAACTCAATAGCCACATCCACGGTGACAAGCAGAGTACATAGTGCAGGCAGTAATTGTTGTGCCCAAGTCTTATGGATGAGACAACAGCTGAGATATTATGAAATTGAAGAAAAAGAGATTCCAATTATGTGTGATAACACTAGTGCTATTGCAATCACTCAAAATCCTGTGTTGCATTCAAGAACAAAGCACATTGATGTCAGATATCATTTTATAAGAGATCATGTTGAAAAGAAAGACATCACTTTGGAATATATCTCAACTGATAAACAGTTAGCTAACATATTCACCAAACCCTTATGTGAATCAAGATTTGAAGAGCTTAAGCATGAGCTATGGTTAATTGAGCTGAGTTAATACTCAGAAGACTCAATCAGAAGAGATGGAAGATAGAACGTGAGAAATGAACAAGCTTTTCTCATTAGCCAAGTGAATCAGCTTTATCGAAAAGTCAGCTGTATCGAGTTAGCTGACAGACGAGTCACTTAATGAAAGGAGAGAAGCTGAGTTAAGTCACTTTTGACATAAGCTGAGTTATTAAATAGCTAAGTGACAAAAACGGTCGTTTTTAATGAGCGGGAATGTTTTTAAGGATGACATCAGCGTAATAATGACGGGTACAGTCAAAAGCTGCACAGTAAGCATATGATTGGATATAAATGTTGCCGCATTAAATTCGGGCAATTAAATGCTGATCAGCGTGCTAAATCTGAGCCGTTGATCTCGATCAAAATTCAAAAACCGAAAACACGTCCTTTCATAACCCTTATATACTCATTCTTTCAGATTTTCTCTCTCACACTTAAAACTGTTCATCTTCAAACATTCGAAAGCAAGTCCTTTTTCTCTCGAAACCCTACAAGTTTTCAAGCAAGCTCATCAAGATTTAATCGGTAGAAACTTCCAAAAATGGCACCAAAGCTTGATTTCGTCAAGTTATCGAAGCAAATCCACTCCGGTTCGACTGTGGATTTCGAAGGAATGATAAAGCAGGGTTCTAATGAAACCCTAGTGAAGAAGATAGCTGATATGCTGGAAAAGTCCGGTCTCAGGCCTTTTCTTACGTTGGAATACTCGCACACCTACCGGAAGAGGTGGCGCGCGATTTTATGTGAATGCCGAGTGCGGGGGACGAAGGTATCAAGTCCTCCGTCCACCGCAAGGACATCATGATTACTGCTAAGGACCTTGAAGAGCACTGCTTATTGCCATCGGAGGGCACACCGGAAATCTACGAAGCTGATGTGGACTTGGCTGCTACATGGAAAGAAGTAGCCAAACTGAAGTGTGCTGTGAAAGTCATCTACATAGCTGAGAAGAAGTTGCTGAAGGACGACTATCACAAGCTGGTGGATGTCGTCTCAAAATGTGTGGATATGAAGTTTGTCAGTTTCAATCAACTATCAAAGACTAAGCTGATCGTCATGGCTGCGATCATTCAAGGAAAGAAAGTTAACTGGGCTGAGTTCGTATACAATAGACTCTGCCAGAATGTTGTGAATAAATCTTTTAAGGAAGATGGATCCTTTGGAGGATCACTTGGCTATGGCCTAGTTATTGGGCATTTGATGGAAGCGAAGGGCATTCCCCTTCAACATGGAAAGCCCTTCCATGTAAATAAGAAGATGTTCAGGGCTAACCTTTCAGGAGCCCAGAAGAGAGCCCATGCAAAGAGGGCGGATACAAGTGAGGGGGAATCAGCTGACCCCGAGGACACAATGCTGTTTTTCCCCTCCAAGAAAAAAGTCGCAAAGAAAAGTCGCCCCTGCGCAAAGTCAATGGACGCCCGCCCCCTGCGGTCGAGTCACCCGCCCGAGCACCAGTATCTCCTACCCCCGCGGCCGAGGTGGAGAAGTAATCCCAAATACCTTCTTGACCATAAGAAAAAGAGGAGGGCGCCAAGCCTAGAAAGGAAGCTCTATCTAAGAAAGATGCTCCACCCTTTTTGCAAGAGGTACGACAAAGAGAAATCCGAACCGAGAAATTTCTCTAGTGAGGACAAAGAGAAGGAAGATAATCTCCAAGCTTTGAGCTTGAGAAGACAAATGAGTGCCGCAACTCAACGGAGAAAACTCCCGAGATTGAAGAAGTGCGGTCTCCATAAATCGTTTGAAACAGACCAAGTCTGCTTGAAGGTGATCGTGAAGCACACGAAAGACCCAATCAAGTCGGGACAGGTGAGGAGGAAGAAGCAGCAGAGACAAGAATCTCTCTTTGAAAGGATTGTGTCTCCACCTGCCACAGATGTTGTTGAAGGCGAAGAGCAGCATAGTACGCTACCTTCCATTCCAGAAAAGGAAGGTCAGGAAGAAGAAAATGAGGATGATGATCTCATCATGTACTCACCTGTATATCCAGACATTCAGCGCCGTCTGCGTGAATGGAGGGCATGGAAGCTAAGCAACTCCAGTGCAGTTCGAACGCCCTGAATTTATAGAAGAGGAAGAGGAATTAATGCAATTCCTAGGAATTACCACTGCACGACAGGATCTTGATGAAAAGAATTGCATGGACATCCTCCGTATCTAAAGGCGGACAAAAAGACAAAGTCAAGAGCAAGCCCGCACCTTTGGAGAAGGCAAACATATGTCCTTTCTTTGGAACTCTAGAACACACTCACCCTCATTTTGATGTGTTCCCGAAAGTGATGAAGACATGGATCCCGCCTTACACAAGAAAAGTCGAAATGCAAAGCAAGCTCTAAGGGAATCCGGTGATGAACGAGCGGCGATTGATGGAAGGACAAGGAGAGTCCTCAAAATCTCTCCGGAGATAGACCCGTTGGGAGTGGTGCAACAGATTACCACAGTTATCATTGCGACCACATCCCCAGTACACTCAGAAGATGGGTCCCAGGGACTTAGCAATGAGACTGGGAATTTGGGCACCCAAGTTGAGCCAACCCCTATTGAAGGTGTGTTACCACCTGCCCCCACGGCTGAGCACTCAATGGAATCAACCGGGAGTTTGGAGAAGAGTGACCCCACCGTCAGTCACTCAGCTGGTGTGCCAGTTGAGGGGAAAACTCACTCCACTGCAGCAGGGTCGGAGGATGCTGCAAATGACTCCACATTGCAGAAAGGAGGCGAAGTTGAAAAAGAAAAAGAATCACAATCGACACCGACTTGTGAAGCTCGGACGAGTTGAGTTTGTCTCGGTGAAGTGCCAATCGCTGCAGCCGAGGATATTCTGCTGGTGCAATCGAGGCACATGTTGGAAATGCCCCGGGAGTTAACACTCTGGGCACCGAAAGTGCAATCCAAGGAGTTGAGACTCCTTCGGATGCCATGGTCCAAGACCCTAAGACAGGTGCGTCTGTCGAAGGGAATGTAGAAGGCCTTTCTGTAGTTGAGACTGCTAAAGGTATTGAAGGTCCGAGGGAGGTTGAGACTTCCCTGGGTAAAGAGAAATAAATGCAGAACATCTCTCCTGTTCACGTTGAAGAATTTGAGAAGGAGATTAGTGCACTTCATGATTCCCAAGACAACCCTGATATATCATTTACGAGATCGAAGATGGTGAGTCTACCCCTGTTGCACATCATAAGGACCAATTGAGGATGTTCTTCCGCAGACGAGTCAATCAAGTTTCAAAGCTGCTAGTCAAACATTCAAATTTGATGATGAACCAAGCCCCCAGGTTCCATCATCATCCGATGACGCTGATGATACAGCCGAGGACCAGTCTACTCAAATGGAAAAACCTACTGAGGCCGAGGAAGCTGTTAAGACAGCTGAGGCTCAGTCAGCTGGGCAAAAACCATCAAGCGCCCCAATCGCAACAACTTCAATCTGCGCGAGGCTACGAGCTGCTGCAGCAGTGACCACCTCGCACATAATATCTCAAGTGCGAGATGATGCATTTGAGGATGTATTTCCCTTTTCTCTCGAGCTGCCTGTGCTAGAAGAAGAGACTGCAAGAGAACAGAAGCACTACACTGTCCAAGAAGATCCCATAATTCCTACTGATCAATTGTGTCAACTGATTTCAACTTCGATGCAGAGTGGCGGCGATGACTCAAGTCTAGGAAAGCTGAGATGCATGAAATCTTCAAGAAGATCTGTGAAGAGATTGAGAAGATTGAACGGCACCAAGCCTCTCTCGACATGTGCCTGGACAACAGAGATGCCACTCTCACAGCAGACTTGAGATGAGTGGTACTCAGGATAAGGGAATGGTCTCAACAACAGAGTGTCATGCGCCTCGAGCAAGTTCGCTACTTCAAGGCACTATACAAAGAATCTTTGGTTTGGAGGCCGATAATCGACATGAAGCGAGATGATGCAGCCTATATGGAGAGATTGCATGCCTCTCATACAACCGAAATGGAATTGCTGCGTGAATTTCATCGAAAATAAATTATGCGTGTTGAAGAGACTATGATTGAAGTTCACCTTCTCATGGCTGAAATGAAATTGGTGGCGGTGAATTAAAAGCCACTCGCTCGCAGTGCACGACTTATGCGCGCGGCAGACTCTAGGTAGAACTCGGCTCTCACCGATTTGGATTTTATGCTCGCGGGAATGTTCCCTCGGGATTTCTCTCTCCTTCGATGATGCCAAAAAGGGGAAGAGGAATACGAGAAATTGAAGGAAGAAACAGCTGAGAAGCAAAAGGATGAAACAACTGTTGAGAAGGAGAAGGGAAAAACTGTTGAGGGGGAAAGGTCAAAGGATGTGACCTTAATGCTTATTTGAAACCCTCAAAGCAAGGTCATGTCACAACATCGATACTCAGCAAACTTCCAGTAACTCTGCCGATCCAACACTCTGTTGTGCCCATGTCGGAGAAAAGAAAGATTGTAATAGCAGATCAATTAGAGTTCGATAAAAAGAGCGGATGCCCGTGTTGAAGCAGTGATGAAACAGTTCGGTGGCATTCCGGTAGGGAAGGACACATATTCCATTCCAGATGATGGAAATGAGCCAAGATCGGTTGAAAAATTTCAAACTCTCGAATCCGAAGGCTATTTCAAGAATATGCCGTTAGCCCAAGGATGAAACAACTGTTGAGAAGGAGAAGGGAAAAACTGTTGAGGGGGAAAGGTCAAAGGATGTGACCTTAATGCTTGCTGAAACCCCTCAGTAAGGTCATGTCACATCATCGATACTCAGCAAACTTCCAGTAACTCTGCCGATCGAACACTCTAATGTGCCCATGTCGGAGAAAACAAAGATTGTAATAGAAGATCAATTAGAGTTCGATAAAAAGACGGATCCCACATTGAAGCAGTGATGAAACAGTTCGGTGGCATTCCGGCAGGGAAGGACATAGATGCCATTCCAGATGACGGAAACGAGCTAAGATCGGTTGAAGAATTTCAAACTCTTGAATCCGAGCTATTTCAAGAATATGCCGTTAGCCCAAACCTGGGATTTGTCTTTGGGAGAAAGTGGTCCGAAGTGTGAAGAAGAAGGCAGGCAATAGGGACTACCAAATGACCATTCAAATTGGTAATAAGAAGACTCGAAGACAATATACGCCCGAGGAGGAGGAGGAAGAAGTGGTGGAGGAAGAGGTTTTCAACCTAGACCTCTACCTAAAAACATTGAATATGTAGATCCGGACAAGAAGGGAAAGGATCTGGGGAAATTTGGGTATGATGCAGTAGCCAATCGGGAAGTGGCTAGGAATAATGCTGAATACGTGAAAAGAATTGAAGAAGAAAACAAAAGACAAGATCAGTTGTGGCAAGAAAGGCAAGAAAGGAAAAGAAAAGATGAAGCTGCGAAGAGAGCTTATGAGAAGAAGAAAACAGCTAAAGAAGAAAATAAAAGGAAGAGAGCTGATGATGACAGAGCTGAAGAGGAAAGAAGGAGGCAGCGAAGGCGATGAAGTGTTGATGTGAACCCTTCATGTATTTTACTTTTGTAAATACATTTTTGTAAGTCATTTGTACACTCTATAAAGTGTTTTTGAATCATCTCACTTTGTATCTGTATCCTAGCATAGATGTGTGAAATTTGCTAGATGTGAGTATGCTCTGATACACCTTGTAAACAGTTGTGTAAAGAACAAGAATGATATGATCAATAAAAAGATCTATTCAACACATACATTCTTTGTTTCTGCATTGCCTGTATGTATCTGTGCTGTTTATGTTTTGTTTAATGTTTTTAAGTTTTGGCATCATCAAAAAGGGGGAAATTGTTGGGAAATTATTTTTGTAGATTTTGATGAATTCCATGTAAAACTTAGATTAGAATGTTGGCACCCTATTTTCCTTGTAATTCTTATTGTAATAGATAGGGCTGAATGAGCTGAGTCAAGTCAGCTATGCCTGGGAATACAAGAAGTCAACTGAAGAAGTGAAGTGAAGACTCCGCTGAGGAACAGCTGAGTATGGCCAAGAAAGAAGATCAAGGACTCGACTGAAGACGTAACAAAGCTGAGGGACATCTATGTGAAGAGTCAGTTAAGTCAACCCAAGAAGCCATGTCACAAGTTGAAGTGACAGATGAGTCTCTCAATCATTGGAGCAGACTCAAGTCACCTGGGAAAAGGCAGCTACAAAGAGGAGTTAACTGAGAAGAATCCGTTGCACAAAAGTCAAGAACATTACTTAAATAAGTAATACTTCCATGCTGCCATAACTTAAAGTGCTCAATCCCAGAAGCGTGCAAAAGGAATAAACCAATGGGAAGCACTGCACCTCGTGTCAGAACCTGAAAAGCTGGACATTCATTTAATACGAGGAAAGGTCTACATCTCAAGACTAAAGACCAAGAAAAGACAAGCCAACGAACACAAGTGACTTTTGAAAATTAGCCTATCTCTTCAAAGGGCAGATTTTTGAAAGTTCACTATAAAAGGCTGAGGAATTTCATTGAGAAAAGGTTACCTTGCACACCTGAGAAATCAAACATTATTAAAACTGTAACCTGCAATATATTCTCAAGATATTCAAGCAAAATCCTCAAGCCTAAATCTCAAAGGAAATCGATCCAACACCAAGCTGTGAAGGAAAGACAACTTCAAACTGTTGAAGAGGAAACTTTTGAAGAATCAAAAGGGGTCTACTTTCCAAGGAGGATTGTAGGAAGGTTCAAGGTCGAACCAATCTCAAGTTATTGGAGGGCTTTGTGATCAAATCCAAGAAGCTTGAGAAAGTGAGCTGAAGTAGCAAAGCGGTTGCCCTGTGAAGAAGTTTAGAGTCGGGACGAGAAGCCATTTGTGTGTGACCAAGGCATCTCAGATCGAGTCCAAGGAGCAAGTCAGCTGCGTGATCAAGACTTGTCTCTAGACTGATAACCACTTTGTAAACTGATCATTACTTAGTGGATTCCTCCGGGAGTTGGAGAAGAGAGGAGTAGAAGAATTACCCCATCTTGAACCTCTATAAAAATTTACTTATGTCATTTACATTTCAAAGATATTTACATTCCCCGCACACATATTTTATATATCTTTGATAATTTGCTATCCAACGATAAATTACTAAGTGCTAAAGTAAGTGTTAAAATAAAGTTAAATCAAATTCAAGGGTGTTAAGTTTTCATTTGAAAAACTCATCACAACCAAGTTAAGGTTTAGACTAAACAATGAGTTATTCTATCAACGGCTCTATCAGTGTTGAGTGGCTAACTCACGATTAACTAACTTAGCCATCCCTCAAGGACTTAGCCGTATTAACTCGTAATATTTTAAAAGGACTAAAATCGAAAAGTTGGTAAGGTTTATTCAACCCCCCTTCTAAACCTTACTTACACCCCTTGGGACCTACACCGGATCGTTACAATCATTAATAACTCCACAAAGATTTGTGAATTGAATGACTCCCCACAAACATGCCTGTCACACATGTTTCATGTCTGAATTCGATTTCCGTCTATGTTAAAACTCATCTCCCGAATTTTGCAATAACAAATATGACATGCAATTTATTGGCCAAATAAAAATCAATTATAAATAAACACTCGAATTCATAAAATAGAACGCATGAAGCAATTAAGAAAATAAGTAATCATATTTAATACAAATCCACAGTTTCGATTATGCCCCTAAGATCCGAAAAATATGCCAAACATTGATTACAAACTCATAGACAAATCCGAATCAATATTATGATATCATATAAGCACAAACAAGAGTTCTTAGACATAGAAATAAAACCCCTTATTTTCAGGATGGATTCTCCCTCCAAGCCCTCGAAGCTCTTGTGCTTCCTAGATGTGAAAGTCTTATGGTGTTCTTCGCGACCTAGCCTTTTGCTCTCAGAAGCTCCTCGATTCCTTTGTTCCTGTGTTATTTGATGTGTTTTCTATGTAGAGAGATGTTTTTTCGTCCAAGACTTGGTCCCCTTTTATAGATGCTTGGAGAGATCACTTGTAGAGTTGGAACGGGAAGCAAAATCTAAAAAAAACGCTGAAACAGACTCCCACACGGGCGTGTGACCTTGGGCTTAGCCCTTTGTTGCACGGGCAGGCTGGTCGCACGGGTAGATGGTGCAGCTGAAAACCTTTTCCACACGGCCGTGTGAGTTCACACGGTCTGGCCGTGTGGACCTACTCCGTCCTCTGTTTTCTTCCATTCTTCACACAATCGTGTGATTTTTCATACCACCATTCCACACGGCCGTGTGTGGCTACACGGTCCGACCGTGTGACTTGTTTTTGTTCCCTTTTTCTGTCGTTTTGATCTTCTCTTTGCATTCGACAATCTTATCCGGGCATCCCAACTGACATTTCTTCATTTTAAGCTCAGTTTTCTGCAAGAATTACAAGAATACGCAGTATCTTGCCCTTTAAAGAAAACCAAGTATAAACATAGTAAATATGCGTGTAAATGCATCAATTATATATCAATTTAAGCCACAAAATGCACGTATATTTTACACACATCAGTTACTTTTGCAAAAACCTCTTTTCCAATGGCAATTGCAGGACGTGCTCAAAAGATAAAAATATTGCTAAAAAAATTGACTGTTAGTATCACACATATTTATCAAAAAGGTACACACGTGCATCATTTGCGGATTGGTTGGCTAACCTTGATGTGGATTCTCAAGGGTTACAATTTCTAACGATGATCATATTTATCCATAACCTTATTTTTGCAAATTTGAATCGGTTGTTTGATGGGGCTTCGCGAACGTTGGCGACAATAGAGCAACATAGACCAACGAGCAGCGGTAATGACCGTTTAGCTGATGGCGACGACGATAGAGGAGGAGGGAAGTTTGTAGAGGAGAAGGAATTTGTCACGTTTTGCTATCAAATATATTGATGGATTACTAATGGAAAAAATCCGTCAATATTTAGTTAAAATGAACACAACGACGTCTTAGCCTAAAATAAATTCGTCGGTATATTGAAAATATATTAAATTTACCGATGCAAAATAATCCGTCGGTAATCATCAATCCACATTCCGTATGTTCCAACGTAATTCGATGGAATAATTTAACGCCAAATTATAGTACCTAGTATTCCGAAGGACACATTCTCCAACACAAATTATGTCGGGAGTCCATTGGTATTTTGTTAGTATTTTATTTTAATATTTTATAAATAAAATGTAGCAGGTCTCTAATGAAACCGTCTCATGGATGTATGTCCATGAGAAGGAGCTCAAAATAACAAACCAAAAAAACCAAAACCCTAAACATTAACGCAAGGCAAAATAAAATCATCATTTATCTTTTAACTCTCTCTCTCTCTCTCTCTCTCTCTCTCTCTCTCTCTCTCTCTCTCTCTCTCTCTCTCTCTCTCTCCTTTGGAGGAGCATCCACCCAATGCCAAACTGTCTCCATCATCGATCTCACGAAGTTTGTGTCTCTCTCTATCTCACGGGGGCTCCACCTCTACCGCAATGACCCTTTGCGCCAACTCCGCCACAATGTATACTCTTCCACTATCCCTCGTCTTCACAACTATTTTATTAATCAATATTCTTTCTACCAGTACAAATCAAGAATTTTAAGGTAATATCAAGAAGAAGAGAAGCATTGATATTCCAAACTCACATCCATCGAAGGAGTTCGTGTTAGTTAATCCTCGATTATTTTAGTAATTAGTTTTGTATTTAGTAATGGTCTTTGTATAAAAATTATGTTACTAATGTTACAGTGGTTGTTTCGCCATAAAAAGTTAGTCACTCAATTCCCAGCTCTGTTAGTACTTCAATATTTTTGTAATAAAAATGAAACTTTTATGAGGAAAACCCATACTTTTAGTCCAAAAAGTGATACTTCACTTCTCAAGACAATTAGTGATAATTGTAGTATTTTGTTTTTAAAAAAAGGTAATACTTTTAATTCAAAAGTGAAAATATTATTATGAAAAAGTGATAATTTTAGTGGAAAAGTCATACATAAAAAGTGATACTTTCGTAGTAAAAACCAATACCTTTAGACCGAAAAGTGATACTTTTCAGCCAAAGAGAATTGCTAATACTTGCAATCTTTTTTTTTTATAATTAAGAAGGTGATACATACAATTAAGAATAAAACCGATACTTTTAAACCGAAAAGTGATACTTTTGTGACGACCCAACCCTTTTTAAATTACTCGAGCTTTTAAGTATTCATAATGTTCTAATTTATATTTTAATGAGCAATTTATTCGCTTTATGAAATTTATATATATTTTGAGCATCCGAGAACTGATTGTGCCCCTAACTACAGTAATGGAAATGTATAGATATCGCGATGACATAACAAGAATATTATTGTGGAGTTTCGGACTTAGATATCAGGATTTAGATTTTTGTACTGAATAAGTGATTTTCGGAAATTTTCACATAAGTGTTTATTTATACTTTGGATATTCGAGATTAAATATCTACCTTACATTTTATTACTAACAACCATCAAATTTATGAAAATCGAGTTTTACTAACTCTCGGGATTTTTAAGAAAATTAGTAGCCTTTTTAAGTATTTTAAGAATAATAACCCTTTATAATATTTTCTTTTTACATTTTCTTTTACCCCAAGATATTACATTTTTTTTTTTATAAAAGCCCCATCACATGGTCATCTTCCTCACACCACCTAAACTCATCAAAAACTCCATTGTTGAAGAAAGCTTCAAGGGTAACTTTTTCTCATCTTTTCTTTAATTCTTGTCTTTTCTTTAAATTCTTTTAGGCAAAATGATCCTATGAAATTATGGAACATATAAATCAACTTTGATCATGAAAATGTGAAGTTTTGAACCCCAATTTTTTAGCCTTAATTTTCGGCATTTATATAAAAATTTTAATAAATTTTTTATTCAAATTTTGTTTATAGATTATGTTATATCTAACTAGTAGGAGCTTGATTATGTGTTTTAATCTTGAATTGAAAATGAAAAACAATTCCTCCTAATTACCTAGAAGTGGATGACCACTTGGTGTTTTTTTTTTTAGAAATTTGATTTGTTAAATTTTAAGCTTCATTATGATGATAGGAAGATTAAAAGTGATGATTATAACTTTTGTTTTTTAATTTGGAGATATATATGATTTTTGGTGAATTAATGTTGATTTTAATGGCTTAAGGAGATTTCTAGAATTTTCATAAGTGATTATTGGAGAAGAACTTAAGCTAGATGATGAACTAATCAATTTGAAATTTTTGGTTTCATTATTTTTAATGTTGTTAAAAATTAGAAGCTTAAATGCCAAGGAATTAATTGGTGAAATTTGAAGGATTTTGGTGTTCTTGGTGAAATTTAAAGGATTTTGGTGTTCTTGGTGTTCTTGGTGAAAAATTTGAAGATTTAAAGCTTTTGGTGATTTTAGCATAAGTTGATGAGAGCTTTTAATTTCTATAAATGATTTTAGGATATTTTGATAAAAGCCTTAGAATTTGTAAAAGTGATTTTAGAATAAGTTAATGAGAACTTTTAATTTCTAAAAGTGATTTTAGGATGATAAGTTGATAAAATTTGGTGTTTAAAAATATTTGAACCGGGAAAATTGAATAGAGCTAGAAAAACGGAGAAATACTTCCCGCCAGGTCCCGCTACTGTCCACCGGAGGTGGCGGTGCCGGAGCCGGCTAAGGTTATCGGGAATTGAGGATAAGGATGATGAATAGTGACCATGTGACAAGTAATGATGAGATGTGACTTTTATGTGATGGGTGTAAGTGATGTGATGTGATGTGCACATGGCACGCAAATCAATGCAATCTTATCGGATTTTCATGACTAAGATATTTTCGGATTTTTTCCGGGATGACACGTTATTTTTAAGAAAATCGGGAATCTTAGTCGAAATAAGATTTTATAAATTAAGGGTTCGATTAATCGGAAATTTTATGTAAAACGAGTCGTTAGACGATTATTTGAATTAGGTGATTAATTAAGGATTAATTGACTTTAAGTTGACTTTTTGACTTTAAATCGATTTTGACTTTATGTTGACCATTGACTTTGACTTTGACTTTTGACTTTGGTCAATTATCGTTTTTAAAGCTCTTTAAAAGGGTACCGAACACCCGATTATGGGATTTTTGACTTTAAGAACGTACTAGACTGTAATTAGCTTGTTAGACTAAGTTATTTGATGAACTTTACTTTGTACTATGTCTTTTTAAGTTGAAAGAATTAACTGTGTTAGGTGCAGCGCAATCGGATAACGGACTCATTCGAACAAAATACATCACTAGATTTCTGTAAACTCCAAAGGTGGGTAAACTTCTGATTTTGTAAGCGTGTTGTACTGTTATACTAATGTTTATATGCAAACTCTTTTTATGCTCTGGTATATTATGATTACGGACCTACGGGTCATGAGGCCTAAGGTTAATATCATGTGAGGTGCAAGCACGGACCGAGGCATCGGCTGTGGCCCACGAGACATGAATTAGTCCTTATAATGAACTAGAGTCAATAGCATGTGAGGTGCAAGCACGGACCGATGCATCGGCCATGGCCCACGAGACATGAAGGTGACTCACCAAGTGAAAAGTGGTTAATAGCATGTGAGGCGGTAGCAGGGTCTGAAACGTTTGACTTGGGGCCCGCGAGACATGAAAGTAACTCACCAGGGAAAAATATTTTATTAAATGATGCTAAATTCATTAGTGTAACTGCTTACGTTTCCCACTGAGTTTCATAGCTCACGCCCTCAAATGTTTCAATACATTTCAGATAATGATGATGAGCCTGGAGCTGAGGCGTAGGGACTATCTGCGTGGGCGTTGTTCTGTATTTCCCGAATAATTTAAGTACTTACGTTTTGATGAAGCAAACCTTAAAGCTTTTGTAATAAGTATTTTAATAATGCGTAACTCTTATAAACCTTATTAGTTTTGATAAACTTTCAAGTTTATATTAAGAAATTTTTAAGCCCACATTTTAGTAATTAAAGTATTCTATTTATGCTTCCGCAAATTATTTATAAATTCTCAAGTGTACCACAGTGATGTTCCTAATCGAAATGGGTTCGGGGCGTTACAACTTTCAACTGAAAAGAAATATAGTATTTTTTAATAATAAGGTGATACTTTTTACTGAAATCAATATTTATAACCGAAAAATGATATTTTCCAAATTACGACAAATAGTGATACTTATAGTATTTTGTTGAAAAGATGGTGATAATTTTAATTCAAAAAGTGATACTTTTACGATGAAAAGTGATACTTTTAATTGCATAATACATTAACACCGATTTAATAAAAAAGTTATACCTCTAATATGAAAAGACAAACTATTTTTCATTAATATTTCATATGTTTCTTCCTCACAATATATACAGAAAAATGCATAACATCTAATGCAACATATTATGACAAAAACAACATATACAACATTGTTATAACAAAAGGCGATACTTTTTGAACAAATGGTGATACTATAAGAATAAAAAAAATGATACTTTCAACTGAAAGAAAATATTGATACTCGCAATAATTTGCTAACAAGAATGTAGTACTTTTTAAGCCAAAAAGTGATACTTTTAATGGGAAAACTAATGCTTTCAACATGTGCATAATACTTTCAACTGCAATATTTTCCTCTTTGTCTTGCAATATTTTTCTCTCTAAAAAATAAGACAAGACCGACAAGTCTCTATTTCTCGGGATGGACTCAGAAAATGCAAGATCTTTTGCTCTTCTTATCTCCACTAATCTCAAAGTGCTTGCACCTTTTGACAGGGTGATGGGAAACATGTTTGCAACCATATGGCACTGCAATTGTTTCTACCTTCTTGTGGAAAACAAGCTTGTACTGGACGCCTTATTCAAGGTTTGCTTTTTGCACTCATTTGATTTGCAAAAAATCTTCTTTGTCTTTGCAATATTTACCATTGTTATGGGCAGAGTGAAGAAGAATGAGATATGAGATTCGATTTTCACAAAATGTTTATATATTTAACATTTGGGAACTCTTAAATCACAAAAATTCCTACAAATAATCAGAGTCTATGACGATGACAATATAAACTATAAAGCTTGAGATGCAATGATAGAGAGACGGAACTCGATCTTGAGAGAGAGAGCGAGAGAGAGAGAGAGAGAAAAAGAGAGAGAGAAACAAACAAATAAAAGAGAGAGAGCTCAAAATAAAAACAAACAAATATAAATTGATATATAGAGATAAAGGTCACTTTCATCCTCGGGAATGAACTAAAAATAAAAACAACTGGAAAGGTTATTTATAGATGAAGTTGCCACAAACCTTCTTAAGAGAAAATGGCTCGTCAATCCGGACTCGCCACATGGGAAGGATCAAGTCCCCCGAAGAATTTCTTGGGAATCTACAAGATCGAGGGTTTGTTAGATCCAAGGGATTTGATAAGGGGGAAAACGAAAGGCCTTCCCAAATTTGACAAGTTACTAAAAAGATTCTTTTTTTTGGGATCATTGCGACCATCTCACATAAGTTTTTACCAATAAAATTTGATGGAAACACTTGTAATAAAGGGCAAAGATTTTGCTAACCTCGTTTTTATTATTTTGAACTACAAAAAAAGAAAAAGGAAAATAGGGATAGCAAAGGATATGATGAATAAATGATTTTACCATCCTAGCTATAAATAAAGTAATGGAACGTCATCACTACAAGAATTCAGCTGAAAGACAACAGATTGTATCCATTGTAAATTAGAATAACCAACTGTTGTCGTAGATGGTGTTGTAAAAGACCCCGCTAATAGACAACAGTTATACTACGGACAAGATCTGTTGCCATTAAATGTGAATGACAACTGTCAGGACAATGGTTGAGAACTATTTTTGTTTTATTTGCGACAACGGTTGGCAAAAACAGATTTAAACTGTTATTGTTATTTGATAACAATGGTTTGGTGTCAACGCTTATAAATCGTTGTTGGATAATTTAATTGCAATGATTTGAAACCTCGTTGTAATTGGTACAAATGATTATAATAATAGTTTTTAACCCGTTGTGTTTTTCTTTAAGACATCTATTCTACAATGATTCGATGCAAAAATTACACAATAATAATAAAATACAAAAAGACAACATAATTAATAAAAACAAAACATGATATTAAGGTGATTGAATTCAATATCTACAAATCACCCTATCAAAAAATGTTTAACAAGTATTCTCAAAACTATAAAACATTAAACAAATGTTAAACAAAATGGTATGTAATACATTAGAATCTTTGTTTATGGTCAGCTGAACAGTCCAAGACCCGTTCACAAAATCCAAAGACCATTCTTCATCTCCATCAACCTGTTGAGCAAATGAAAGAGCTTACGCTTTAGCATAATTTCATGTTGGCCATTATTATTTGTTCTACTATTATAACTTCTTAAAAATTAAAAAAAGAAAGATGGAATTATAGTAGTACAAGAATATTCCAAAGTACTTGACATAAGTCTATGCCCTGACTGAATCCTAAAGCAAGGATTTAGGCATGGTAAAGATGCACCTAATCCATTTTATGATGATCATCTTTTTTTACCATTCACTAGGCTTGACCATATTAATGCAATATGCCCAAACCAGTTGATTAAATTTTAGCGCAGTAAATACCAAACAATCTAACAAACAATTTTTGTTGTCAATGAAAATGTCGTGATCAGATGAGTACACATCTTTATCAATATATTATATATCAACTCATGAAGCTCAAGAAAAACAAACATCATGGCCACATAGAGAAAGAAAAATTCTCTCTTAATAGCAACTTTCGTAATTAATGTGAAAAATATAGCAATAAGACATTGGTACACATAGACAACAATTAAAATATTGTTCAATCAATCCATATTACTATCATGTTTCCAAGACTTGCAATTAGTCTTACTACATACGTACCATGTATTCTCTAAAGAATAAAACTCAGACCAGCACCTAACAGGTAGGTTAATCTTTTTGTTTGTGTCAATTAATGGTTATTATAGACATCAACACCTACTTCTTCATTGCAAGTTGAAATTCTAAACAGGAGTATGCATTTAAATTAACAAATGACCCACAAATGCTTTTTCATTCCTCGTTCTTCTATGCAGTTCTCATTTCTTAGAACTTAGAAGACTTATGACAAGGTCTCACAGATTTAAAAGATAATCATGTCCATCAATTCTAATTGAAATGCATCCAAAAGGGTGAAACACATTCCCTTGACATGTTACATGAGATATACTGGAATATAAATAATGAACAAGGATGTCACGTATCGATCATTCAATTTGGATAAATAATATATGGAATATATACCATGTATTGTAGTTTATCTAAAATGACTTTTTTTCCGCATGCCTATTAATTAATCTTTTAGGGATAATTGTTACAAAAAAAGAAACACCAACTTTTTGGAACCTTATGTGTTTTATTACATCAAGTAGAAGTGTCAGAGATAGAGCATTTGGTCTAGTCTTCTTTAGGTGAGATTATTGTGGTAATTTGTCTTAAAATCTCCAAGAGTTGAGAAAATATTGTGGCTAAAAGATGCCTTAAGATTCAATTTGTGTGCTTACATTGAACTTATATTTCAGCATACCATAAATTTTCTTCATTTCAATTGCTCTCCCAAAGAGAAATATTCACTAATTAACATGATAGAAGAAACCAAAAATTGAAAAAAAAACATCTTTATGTTACGCGTATAAGTAAACAAAGGCACAACTTTGGAACTAAACATACAACCATTAGAACTCATTATATCATTAACAAACAAAAGTTCTGAAAGTATTCCACTCAAAGCATGTAACAATTGGAGGGTTAAAAGTAAACAAGAGTGTTAAAGCATCATAGTACATATAAGAAACAAGAATCAAGGAGTAGAGAAACAACATGCCAAACAATTTAAACCTAAAATATGCATGCAGATTCATAGTAACTTTTTATCAAACATGTCGTACGCATAGCAAATGTTTGCCAATTTATATGCGACATTATGTCTGAAAAATCCTATTTCCAGTTTCAAGTTAATTGAAACATCATTTCTTTCCCAACTCAATCATTAGACAAGTGCTTAAACACACACAAAAAATTAATTCAGCAAGGTAAATTGAAACATCAATTCTCTCCCAATTCAATCATTAGATAGTCGCTTAAACACACAAAAAAAATCAATATTTAGTGAAACTAAGCTAACAACAAAGGCCTCAACACTTCGTAGTGCATATTGAAATTACATACTGTTAAGTGTGAGTTTTGCATGTATTTTGGACATGGTTTTGATTAAATTGAGATAATAAACATGCATTAACATAGTAATAAGGATCGTGTTCTTAATATTTGGAAAGGATATTACACTTTGTTCGTTTTGCAGGAAAATAACTATGGTTAGAGCACTTTGTGGCAATTTGGAGCATTGCAGTATTAGAACCCTTGTGAATTGTGTGAATGCAGGAGTAAAGAGTTGAACCGAGACAAAAATAGCAGAACTGGGCAGAACTTGACCACGCACGGGCAGCCCGTGCGCATACGCACGGCCCGTGCATGAGGTGTGAAGCAGCTCTTGAAGTTCAGCATGGCTCACAGACTGACCGTGCGTACACGCATGGCCTGTGTGCCAATGCGGAGTAAAATTATGGGCCTCGACTTGACGCACGGGCAGCCCGTGCGCTTTGGCACGGCCCGTGCGTCTATGCGGGTTTTGACAATTTCGTTCCGTGTTAACTTAGATTTGATTCTAGAAGGGTATAAATTGATAGGAGGTGGATCCAAACGGGAACACACATACTTTTACCCTAAAAACAGAGAAAAGAGCATCCTTCTTCAGGAGGAACCGAGAAAAAGGTCAAGATCGCATCCACGCTTGAGGATTGAAGATTGATTGAGAGATCCATCGATATCCCTGAGTTTTCCTTCTCCATTGTATTTTATTTTTCATCTAGTTGATATGGATTTGAATAATTTGTCTATGAATTCTTCTTGTCCCATGTCCAGCTAAACATCTTGTGATTCTGGGGCTTGTTTTATTGTTTGTTTTATCATTTGGCCAATGATTGGGCATGTTTGATATGTTGATTCATAAATCAAGAGATGAGTTTAAATACTAGATCTTGAGTACTTGACATGAATATATTGCATGATTGAGAAGTCTATGATTATTTGTGAGGATTTATTGATCTTTTATGCTTTTAGGAGTTGGTTATTCTATGTTGAGCAGAGATGCTAGCATGGTAATCCAATCAACATGTTTATTTTGTCTCGAGAGAGAGAGAGAATAAATAACTTGTGTGATCATCTTATAGGGAAGATAGACAATAACTTTGGTTTGATTGATCTGATAACAAGAGAACGATTAACTGAAACCATAACCATGGAATCCATCCATTTAATTGATTTTTTCACTCGTGATTCTTTACTTTGTTAGTTTTATGGTAGAATATTTTCTTAGTTTTTATAAATCAACAATCACAATTCGGTCGCCTAAAACAACAGTGCTATTATAATTTCAATACTTAGTACATCAATTTATTAGTCCTTATGGGATCGACCTTGCTCACCATATCTATTAACTGAGCCGT
The DNA here is from genome assembly GCA_016081115.2 of Rehmannia glutinosa. Classification (NCBI taxonomy): domain Eukaryota; kingdom Viridiplantae; phylum Streptophyta; class Magnoliopsida; order Lamiales; family Orobanchaceae; genus Rehmannia; species Rehmannia glutinosa. Next base: position 92,975 of record JABTTQ020003225.1, read on the forward strand.
TCACTTGCGGTGAAGCTAAGAAATTAGGCGAACACATACCAAATAAGTTTATCAATATCAAGCATTTGTTAAGCTTCACGATTACAAACTGTCGTTTAGCCTTAATGAGCATGTAAATAGTAATGAAAATGGTGAAAGAATGATATTGCCCATATGAAACAGTGTGCCGTGAGTGAGGTGAGAGTGGAGTAGTGGTGAGCGTCCAATTGTTTGTGTGAGTACATGAGCGCAAGGCGGTGGTTGTGTGTGCGTGTGTGAATTGATTAAGAAAAATGAAATATCCGAAAATTGGGACTAGGGTTCCTGTGATGCAGAGGGATTGGTGATTGGCGGCACATCCACCTAGCTTCATCTAGGTGGGCTTTTTAATAAATAATAAACAAAAAAATATTATATTCTTTCCGCTAATAGACAACGGGTGTTGAAATTGTTGTTAAAACTATTGTCTATTATCAAATTTTTTTGCTTTTAGACAACGGGTGTTGAAATTGTTGTTAAAACTGGTTGTCGATTAGCACATGTTTATCGATAATATACAACGATTCAAGAAACCGTTGTAAGAATTGTTGTGTATTAGCGCAAAAATCCGCTAATAGACAACCTTATGCAAAAATCGTTGTCTATTATGGAATTACCGTTGTCTATGAGCATAAAATGCGCTAATATACAACGGTTTTTGGGAAAACCGTTGTTATAGAGTGAAAGACAACATAAATTACCAAAAAAACCGTTGTATTTTTAGTGTTGTTAATGAACATTTTTCTTGTACATCATTATTTAATAATCAGGAGAATAGTTTTATCGGTCCTGAACTTCAACTACTTGGAAATTTCGTCCTTCAAGTAGTCAACTTTTAATTTTCGTCAAATATCTTTCAAAATTTGGGACATTTAGTCCTATTTTGACCGCAATTGTGTAATTGTAGCGTAATTGCTAACTAGGACCGATGGGTGCTAATTTGTCTAAGAGATTTAGGGATTTTGGTCATTTGCACAAAAATTGACTTGTCAAATTGTAAACTAACACACGAAGTTTGAGGATTTTTAATGTTTTTGTGGCAATCTTTGCGCCAAAATCACAAAAATTCCACATTTTTGACATGTTTGCAGACTAGTCATAGATAGCAAGTTCCAATAAAATTACACAATCTTATTCAAAAAAGACTAAATGTCCAAATTTTTAAAATATATTGATTGAAATTTTACTAAGATTTTTTCCATTATTCCAAGTTACATGACCAAATAAATTATTTTCCCTTTACTATTTTGAGTTGGTACAAGAATACATTTTAATTTGTTCATATGTTTAACATATCATGAAATTATCCAATATAAATTTATGATTCAAATAGATGACTTCATTGCTAATAAAAAGAATAAAATGGTGAATATGGTTAAATTTTAATGCAAAAGTTTACTTAGTCTTAAGTTTCATAAATCAACAATGATACAATTTGATATTATTTAAGATTGTGATTATTAATTATTTTTATATTATTAGTACGCAAAAACAACTTATTATCTATAATTTTCCTAAATCAATGATGATGAAATTTGAATGGTTAAATGATGGAAATATTCATCAATTGTAATAAAATGATGGAGAGAAGAATAACTTTTACATGCATCTTTATTTCAATGGCGACACGAGTAATAATCTAACTTAATATGTAGTTTTAATTTAAAAGTTTGATATCTATTACTTTCCGAATCATTTACGTAGTCGCACATAAAATTATTTCCTATATAGGAACTAGTTATTATTACACGTCTACCTGTCATACACATGGAAAAAATTCAAAAAAAACAAGATACACTATCTTTTTTTGAATAAACACTCGGATATCTATATTGTCTTTAGTATTAATTAATTTTTGTTTCTACCCTTCAACAATAGTTATACAAGCATTATTTCAATGACAACACGAGTAATAATCTAACTCAATATGTAATTATACATTCACTGTGTAGTATTTATTAATTTTTGAATTATTGACGTAATTGCACATAAAACTATAATTCTAGTTATTATACATCTACATTCCGTACACGTGGATATCATCCTTTTGGGAAAAAATTAACACTAGAATATCAATATTTTCTTTAATATTAAGTTTTATTTCTATTCTTCAACAGTAGTTTTGATATATATATATATATATATATATATATAGGGAGAGGTTTATATGAGACCACTTCATAAGGTAAGTCCATAGGGACCAATCCTAGCCATATATCTAATTTTTTCAAGGGTTGCGATTTAAGAGGCAAAATTACAAATTACAAGCTAGTTAATTAAACACAGGGGTAAATTAGTCATCCTCTCAATATTCAGATTCAATATTCATGGGTTCACGCAATCCTTCCAAATCTCAAAACAAAATCATATAACAATCCTCCTCCTTCTTCTTCCTCCTTCTTCTTCAATGCACTACGTGAGAAATTCTTCATCTTTCTTCTTCAATGCATTACAGGGGCTGAAAAAAGTTGCAAACAATTCGCCATAGTTGCTAAAACTTGGCTCTGATTCGAATGTTGCTTATGAAGATGTAATTTGTTGCTTGTATAGATGTGTCATGGTGCTTTTAGATATATTAACTACATAAGCAAGTCATGAGCAAGAAATTCATACTACATAAGCAATAAGTCTATACTACATAAGCAACGAATATATACTATGTATGCACCACTTAATACATTAACTACATAAGCAAGTCATAAGCAACAACCCCATATTACATAAGCAACAAGCCTATACTACACAAGCAACGAATATACACTATGTATGCACCACAATTGCATTAACTACATAAGAAGTCATAAGCAACAACCCCATATTACATAGGCAACAAGCCTATACTACACAAAATCGAATATACACTATGTATGCACCACAATTGCATTAACTACATAAGCAAGTCATAAGCAACAAACTCATACTACATAAGCAACAAGTCTATACTACATAAGCAACGAATATACACAACGTATGCACCACAAATACATTAACTACATAAGCAAGTCATAAGCAACAAACTCATACTACATAAGCAATAAGTCTATACTACATAAGCAACGAATATACACTACAAATGCATCAGGATACATTAATCGCATAAGCAAGTCATAAGCAACAATCCTATACTACATAAGCAACAAAGAATTTTTTTGAAAATCGAAACGCTGGAGAGAGAGTGTGCGTGAAAAGTGGGTGAAATCACGTGAAAGAGGGAATAAAATCTTAATAACTGATTCTAAAGTGCCAAATTACCACCCTACCCTTTTTAATTGTTGAAACAAAAAAATAAACATAAAAAAGCCCTAAAAATCTGGACCACCCAAAATTGTTGATCTTTGGTTAGGATGTGTCCCCATGGACTCACCCCAAGTAGGAGGACCTATTTGATCCATATCATATATATATATATATATATATTTAACCAACTAAATATATATTAAACATTTATTAATTTTTTTTGTATGTGATTTCTCGTATACATGATATATTAATTAGTAGTCAAATAGGTAATGATATTACAAATTACAAATTTTTATAATAAGAGGATTTCGTTTCTATGACTTGACAGTATTATATTTAACACTTTTTGAAATTTGAATGTCAATTAATTAACACCTGTTTTGAAAGACTGGATTGGCGGGCACTGTATTAAATAAATCATTCCACATTTTAAAATGAACCAATATTTATATTTGAATTCCCTATAGACAAATTAAATTGAATTCACACCGTTAGTGAGGCTCTAAACAAAATTCATCAAAATGTCAAAATAGTTTCACCATATCGATGAAATATATTAGGAGCAATGTTACCCAATGATATTGTAAAACAAAATAGGCAAAATTGCATAATTGATCCTCTAACTATATAGCGGTAGCAAAAAGGTCCTATAAAAATCACATTTTGCAAAAAAGTCCTGCAGCTATCGCAAACTCTCGATTTTGGTCCTGCAAAATGCACGGTTGCAAAAGAGTCGTGTAATTATATGAAAATTTCAATTTTGGTACTAATTTCCCTGGATTTCAATCACGTAAACGGTTCTCAATTTTCATACTAATTTTCTTGGATTTCAATCATGTAAACGGCACATGTAGTTCCCAATTTCCGATGACATTAGGATGAAAATTGAGATTTTTATACATTAGTTACAGGACAATCTTGCAAACCATGCATTTTAGAGGATCAAAATTGAGATGTTTATATAGTTACATGATATTTTTGCAAAACATAATTTTTACAGTACCTTTTTACTACTGTCCTATAGTTATAGGACTAATTTTACAATTTTACCAACAAAATATATAAATGAACTCAACATCATTTCAAATCATGTTATTTGTTGAATGTCTCTATTTTATTTCCACATCTTGGAATTGTGATAATAGATAAAAATAAATTAATTCAAATTTTTTTGGGTAGAGATAGTCATATAGTATACTATGCTATAATATTATTCTCTAATTAAGAACATAGAAACAAGTTCGCAACAACAACAAAAAAAGATTATATCCTCTATATTAGTTGATATAAACATCATTTTTACGCTGAAAAAAGAACAACTTATGTATCATCATACCTGCAAAATCAATTCACTGTTATTCCTAAGATCAAGTTATTGTTAAATATATGAAAGATATGATTGAATCAATTTTCATTCAGATAAATCCCATCAAATCAATATAATGCAAACCCAAAGTATCCTCATGGCTAATTATGTTATGTAAAGGACTTATCAGTAAAAAATCATTTATCAAGAACCTAATTACCACCTGACGAGAAAGAGAGGAAACAAAGAAAAAATAAGAACTTAACATAAATAATTAAACAAGTCCCGATAAATAAAATAAACCAACCAAATATACACACATATATAATACATATGTGTGTGGAGGTTATTACATTGATCCAGAAGTGAAAACCAAATCATACAAATAAAACAAAGATATATTTCTAAGACTGATAACTAATAAATTCTTGAAATTAATTGAATCCTCCACATCCATTTCCAGGTTCATTTACAGAGTGGTTGAAGGTATACGGATACGGCAGTGCCGCCGGCATTTCCCAACCAAGACCACTTCCACCAGCTCCGATCGGAGGTGGAGGTGGATGTGGAGGAGGAGCTGTCGCCGCGCCAGAAGTGGAAGGCGCCTGGCCATTTATCTTCATCGCCTCTATCTGGAAAGGACTTCCCTGATGTTCTGGTTGATAACCCAGCCATACTCCGCCGCGTTCCGCATATCGAAGTGCTCGAGGTCTACCACTCCGGCAATAGACTGGAATAGAAAACTCTCCATCTCTTCCCTCTTTTCCTCCTTCTCGATGCGGCGGAGTTTGTCCTCCACCTTCTTGACACGCTGGTAGGTGAAGCTCTCATGGTTCACCATTTTTTTGGTTCGGTCCAACTCCGACAAATTTCGAAAACGCGTTAGCACAGCCATTGCCTTGAGCGGGGATGGCCAAACCTCTGGCTCGGGCTCGTACGGGCTGAAGATAATGGCGCAAGCCTCCACGCCGCAAAGAGTAGCTAACTCGGTCACCTTTTTGATCAGTCCCTTCTTCCTTTTCTTGAAAGAAGCCTTCCTTTCCGTCTCATTGTTAATGTAAGCTAAAGTTACTTTCTTTCTTGTCATTTTTTACTTGTTTTTTTCTTTCTTTGTAGAATAAAATTTCTTGGATTTTGTTTTCTCTCTTTTTTCTTTCTGGAGTATATAGAATAGGTACTTGTCATGGTGTGTATATATAGATGGTGATGAGATAATCAGATTATTTTGGATTAGCATGATTTGAAATTTGTCTTAGTGTTTTCTTAGCTGTCAAAAAATTATATATGGTTTGTTTCTGGTTACCCGTTGGATGCCAATTATTTTGTGGAAAAATTGTCTTAATAAATGCTCAAATTTTGTATATATAATTGTATGGTTTGGATTTTGTATTAATGTACTTACCTAAATGTGGTATTGTGTGGATCCAACTTTTATTCATAGGATTTCGAGTGCTTATGTGGTGAGGACATGTAGATTTTTTTTTGCCATTTCATTAATTATTTTCCAACAATTGTAATGAAAGTCGAATTACAAATTACAAATTTAATAATAATAACAACGATAATTAATAATAACGTACAACGACATCAAACATAAAAGTACTTGTTACATGTCGTTATTTGAACTTCGACTCTCGTCTAAATAAGCCACTTTGATTTTTTGTTTCAATAAGGTAAGGTATTCGTATATTACGTGTATGACAAGAAAAGTGAATATTAATTGTAAACGCATGCATGACGTGGAAATATGAAAGACAAAACACAAAATTAGAATCAAGAATCTGAATACTAAGAGGGCGAACAAATGGCGACATTAGTTGAGACCATAATATCCTGCAAAAAATAACAAATTATTTTATCAATGAATATAATTATATATTATAAAGTGAGACCATAAGAAATTGCGGCAAAAACTAATTAATTTCATCTATAGCACGGTACTTGTTGTGTTCTTTTTTCCACTGTTTAATTTTCTTGCATACATAATGCTTTATATAATGTTATTTCGTTAATTTGGTGAATAATCCAATTCAACATCCAAATTAACAAATAAAGAAATTGGTAGACTAATTAATTTAAAAAATATAAGAAGAGGAAAAAAAAAGAGAAAGTAACAATGTAGGAGAAATATATGAATAATTAACCAGCTGTCATGGTGCAAAAACTTGAATTATTAGATATAGATGGTGTTTAATGCATAAATAATCTTGGTTTAACATTAATCATTAGGAGATTTTGCAATGGATAGAAGGACACCTTGAATGAATTGTATCTGTTAGTAAGATGTCGATATTATTATTTTTGTTGTATTTCTGATTACCAATATCTTATTATTAGATCTTAGTAATTATGAGGATTTATTTTTAGAAATGGTTAATTCAATTAAGCTTTGTGGATTCCCTAGATATTTTCATAAAGAGTGCGTATTTTGAGGTAAGTTGTTTTTAAACTTTTTTTCCTTTTCACATTTTGTAGAAAGAGAAAATGTTTTCCACACTAATTGTCTCTGTTTATAACCAAATATTTTCTCTCTCATTTAAAGAAAATAGTTATTTTCAGAGGAATAGAGGTGACGGGAAAAAAATTATATCAATGGAGTTTGTATATGTATAGAATGTCTCTATATATATTCCAATTATTTTGACTTGTTACTTTTCATAAGATTATGAATTTACATATGATTAGATAGTGGTTCATGAACCAATTGCTTATATATACAACAGAACAGATTCATTCTGACCTATATCTTGGTAGTATTATGGCAACAAGTCGGCCTTTGGACAATAACTATAACTCAATCTAAACATTTCATTGTAGTGAAGGATTCGTATAGACGTGCCTAAGAGTTTGATGTGACTTTCATTGAAGTGCATCCTACGATCAATCCAACCAAATCAATGCATAATAAACTATCTTGCATGCAACATTTTATAATTGAATAAATGAGACACATATGTGTTTTCTATGTTTTTATGTTCACTATTAGTGCATGAATTTAAAGTCGTGTAGTTACCCAAATAAGGCTTAAATAGACAAGACGCACTCACACATCTTATGCGTTCGAATTCCACTGACCATCGCGAAGATATTTGGGCACCTGCAATTGATCGATGTACAAGCAAATGACGATATCATTCGAAAATCATCTAGAAATAGATGCCCTCCATTTAAATTGCATTGTTAAGTTATTTTTTATTATTACGTAATCGTTGTGGCTCCTACTGATTATAGAGGCTTTAAATCATGATCGTTTTCGTCATTAAATTTTTTTTCTTTAATTTTATGTTCGTTCGGGGTACTCTTATTCCTATGCAAAGATTTAAATCATGTTCATTTTGGTCTTTGTATGGGTTTTATTGAGGCCTCAATTTAGCTATGTGACTGGCTCATGATCATATATTGGTACTTCAGTTGGCTACGTGGCTTTGTGAGTAGCAATATTTTTATTTTACTAGTAACGTGCATGTGCATTGCACGTGAACTAATGATCATTGGTCCTTTAAGAAACAATGTGTTAGGTGCGACGCAATCAAACTTGAATCTTTCAGACAAAGAAAATGTGCATCACTAGAAACTTTTAAACTTCACATGTGGGTAACTACGAACTCATGTAAGTGTGTTGTACTGTTATACTATTTTTGAACTTTAAACTGTAATATGTCAAGTCAAGTTTCCATGGGCCATGAATAGGTCCGTGATCGAAATTGGGTCCTTGGTTTTAAAACCACCGTGCAAAGAATGAAAGAAAGTTGTCAGGGGCCGTGAATAGGTCCGGGATGAAAATTAGATCCTTGGTTTTAGTACCACATTGCACATTAATTCAGCTAAAGATATGTGAATGTTTTTATTGTATCCACTGATATTATAACTATTTGTTACCCACTGAGTGTCAAAACTCACGCCTTTATTAAATTCTTTTCAGACGATGACGGATGAGTCGAGGCGTAGAGGATTGCCACGTGACATCGCTATTTCTCATCTTGTACATTTGATAAGATTGTTATTATGTACTTATTAAGAACTTGAGACAATATTTAAATTTCTGTGTGTCTTAAATTTTAGCATTTTATGACTTAGCTACTATCTCGAATTGTTTAAGTTGATGTGATGCTATTTAAAAAAAAATGTTAGATCCTTTTCTTTTCTATTTAAACTCGATTTTTAATCTTATGTTTCTGCAAGGCTTTTCATAAATATCTTTTTTAATTTCCTTCTTCCGCTTTGGAATTATAAAAATATGATTTTAAGAATTTATAGCATGGAAATAAATTAAAATATTTTATGACTTAACTTCAATTTTTGGATATTTATGATTGTCTTTAAATAAAAAAAATAGGTGGCATCATATTATCTTATTTTGCTTCTGAAAATATTTTATTAAACAACAATGTTATATTCAAAGGAATAAAGTTTCGCAATTATGTACTGGACCTAATTAGGGGTTCGAGGCACTACAGCAATCATCCATCAACATTGCGTCTGTGATTGTGAAGCACTCGATTTTTATTCGAACATGTACTTATATCACATATCGTCTTTGTACTATTTGACAATTCTACCGCGTCGCTTTGACGGGTAAATATTAATGATAAATATATTTCGCATTTAATTTCTTTTCTTTTTATTTGTTACTTGTGATCATAATCATTTATTACTTCTACTTCGCATTAATGATCACTCGACCAATCATCATTAATATTATTTGTGTACTCACTAGTCACCTTAGAATTTTAGGAGACTATTTATTTTAGAGATTTATACCTTATAGAATTAAGAATTCGATTAGATTAAGTGATCATGAGACTTATAAGTGATCAAGGAAATCACTAATTATTTTGGAGATTGATATTATTCACCTATTATCATCAATTTTGGGACATAAAAACAAAATATGTAAATGCCACAAATACCCCTTAAGGGACGGCCATGATGGGTATTTTTAGTGTAGAAATATCTCCCAACTCTTGTACACATACACCTTGTGTATTCATCTTGTGTATTAATACACCATTAATTCAAATCTTATACACAATACCTTATAAACCAATTCTTTATTATAAACTTACCCAACATGTTGGAGGCTTCCCAACATTCCATGTCAACATCCTCCTCAATCCCTTCAATTTCATCCTCCCATGCAAGACCACACTTTGACCAAGGCCTTTGTCCCCATGCTAGAGACAAGTTGGAAGACATAGAATTTGATCAAAAAAATTTGTCTCCTCCCCCTCTCCACCTCAATTTTCGTCCATAACACCTTGAGGATCAAAAACATTTGATCAAAATATCATTTTCATCCAACACATTCATAATTCAAGCATTTTCTCCAACTTCTCTCTAAAATCTCCAACATCTCTCTAAGTATATCTTCATCCACTCCTTCATATCTTCAAGAACACTTATTCATATCTTCAAATCTTCAAACACCATATCTTCAAATCTTCAAACACCATTCCTTCACATCTTCAAATCTTCAAACACCATATCTTCAAATCTTCAAACATCATTCATTCACATCTTCAAACCTTCAAACAACATATCTTCATATCTTCAAATCTTCAAACACAATTCCTTCACATCTTCAAACATCCTTCACAACTTCAAGAACATCTACTTCATATCATCAAACACTTCATCTTTCTTCAAACAACTAAACAAAAACAAGCATTCTTCCTACTTAAATCATAAAATTCAAACCATCACTACCAAGGTAAGGAAAATGTCTTTTCAACCCATTTTTGATATCACCTAACTCATCTCTTTCACCTTCTAATTTAAGTTTGATTTTTCATTTTGAGGTGGTTAGGGGCTGACCTTGGAGCTTTGGTTAAGAGGTGATTAAGTTCTTAAGAGACTATCAAATTTTGACTACAACTTTCAACTACACAAGGTAAGTGTGGTGCCTTTGGCCTATTCCTTCTCTTTTCCCTCTTTAGTTCAAATCTTCATTTCTAACTCAAAACTCCTTGTATTATTTGACTTAGGGGCTGTCTTAAGTGAGGATTAAAATCCTCAAGGTCTAGTGACACCACTTTACACCAATCAACCGAACAAACAAGGTGGGTGGAAAAATCCTTTCAACTTCTAGGTGTTTTAATTCTTAAAAATGCATGTAGTATTTTTTTATTGAGCATTTGAGATATATATTATATATTGCATGCTATTTTCTTGTATCAAGTTGGAAAAATTTCTCAAGTGTTGCTCCAAATGCGATTTACCGAAAATTAGGACATACATGTACACTTTATTGTCATATTTGATAAATTCTTGTATGAGATGGATATGTATGTTTATGTCTCTTGAAATCTATGTTTTGAATGACCTATAACCTGGACAAGTCGAGCATAATTGATTAAATTTCGATTTTTGGACTTAAAATGCAAAAATGGAAAGTTGGTGGACTTAAGTGCAATAAAAATAAAACTTAAGGGACCTCTCTGTAAATTTCGATTTTTGGGACTGTACTCAGGTTCAAAAATGATGTTTTGACATTTTAATAAAGGTTTAAGAGTTTTTAGATAAATAAAATCAACCCTTAAAAGCCCAAGGACTAGATTGTAAAATTTGAGAAGTTTAAGGGCTATTTTGCAAATTTCGAAACTGTACCAGACCCTAATTTTAAAATTTGAAATTTTAACTCTTAAGGGACAGGAAATAACATATTTTAAGTGTATTCCAAAAATCCAAGTGTTTAGAGCTTGGAAAGTAATTTTATAAAACTTGAGGGACCAAATTGTAAAAGATTAAACTTGAGGACCCAAATGAAATTTCCAGGACTTATACAGCCCATGTACCTGGAAATACTAATTTACCTATAATATAATTATATTTTGGACCCAAGGTTCAAATTTCATAACAATTTGAGCCCTAAAAGCCTTAAAGGCAATTATTTCAAAATGGGACAAAAATGAGATTTTCAAAAGTTAAGGGACCTATACTTATGACGTTTTAAAAATGTTTTTGTCCCAATATTCCACTAACCTTAGTGACATTTTCCAACTGGAATCACATTAGAAGCCCTTCCGGTTTGTGAGTTCCGATTATTTTAAACTTAGGGCCCGAAATGACAATTTTAACAATTTTGGGGCCAATGTGAGAATTTTATAAAAACTCGACCTCAAAACTTTTAAAACCTGAATCTATGAACAATTTAGAGAATTTAGGAACTGAACTCATAATTTTTCAAGGTCGGGATATTTATTTATTTAACTTTTAACCCCAAAAGTATTGGTTTTTACAAAGCGGGGCAAATTGTAATTTTTATTTTTATAAGGACCTAACTCAAATCATTTTCTTTTAAAAGAAACAGCCCTGGACCCTCTTACTTTAATATTTTAATTAAAATATTTCATTTTCTTAAAAATCCCTTGACTTATCGGATCGTCTTGACCGATTAATACCCAATCGCGGGCGACTTCCAAATCTCGCGATTTCGAATCTATAACGGGACCTATGTTCCTCCTAATCCTTAAGATATCGAAGACTACTTATCCTCCCGATAATTATCTTCATCCCAATAACTCCACCAACGCCATAACTATCTTGTGCAAAATTTGAGAACTTTTCATGAAGTCTAATCAATGATACTCATTGCCTGGTTGACTACCCGAACGTGTACTTAATTTCTGCTGAGTCAACTTGGTGTGTCGAGCTCACAAATCGGAATGGATACGTCGGGGATGTAACCGGGCAGCTCGGGCTGCTATTCCACTCTCCGGCCCCATCGCCCTAATCCCGCAACCGAGGGACGGAGTTTGTCCAAGGGAAGCGGGTCGTAGTACTTGAGGTATAATCATGATTATGACAAAAGCCTTGCTAGCTCCAGCGTGGATTGTCTTTGCCTATGGAGCGATAAGGTGTGGTCTTGGATCATCTTGCTCGGGAGTTACAAGGAAGAACGAAGGAATCATTTGTCTCGATCCACACGATTCCGAGTTAATCGGACCCGTTTGGTTGGCGCTACAAATACGCAACCGCTACTTGTATTGCATAGGTTGGCGCTACAAACCGCACGCAACCGCTACTTGTCTTGCATAGGATTGGCGTTACAAATCCATACGCAATCCTCATGTCTTGCTTGAACCATAACTGCGTGACCACGAACTATTTTCTTAAACTATATAAGTATGTTACTTAATATATTTATCACGACGCTATGTTTGTGTGTGAAATCATGCATAATCTCTCACGCATTTTCATACAACTAAATTTCTCGCATTAACTATTTATATCGCCACACTTGCACACGATCACCCCATCCACCGAGATTTGTCTCATTCCCTCCCGTTTTCTAACCTTTAGATGAAGAGTACGCTCAAGACACCGAACCTTGATTGAATCTCTATCGGTGATGTGGAGCGACATTTTCTTTTACTTTTATTTGTTATTGGACTCCTTCATTTTATTTTGTTTGACTGTAAGTTAATTAAGATAATCTTTTGGGTTGTATTCGGATTGATCTTAAGATGTAATTTGTACTGTGGTTATTTTAATTCCACATTGCATTAGACTCTATTTCACTTGGAGTTTTGTATCTTTGGTTGGATTTGTTGATTTAGTTTAAGTGATTGATCGTTGTCGCGTCACGTTTGGGCGTGATTTATGGTATCGAGCTCGGCTAGTAAGATGGAAACTTACACCGAGCTGACCCAGGATAGGACCCTCGGACTGTGTTGGGTAGTACCGCGACCTGACCAATTAAGTGTGAAATCGATTTTAATAATGGCATAGAACCGTATTATTGATGTTTATGTTAAGTCGTTTCTAATTTATACTTGGAGAATCCATAGTCATACTTAATTTGACTTAGTTGACTCGATTGACTTTCCTTAGTCATTCTTTTCTTTTTCTTCCTTATCTTTTCCTTACATTCGCCTAATCCGCCTTAGTTTTGTTTGAAGGATAGGTTCCCTTCCGCCTTGGATTGGGTACCACTACTAGGTGACCTAAGTTGAATCTTGGATGAATATTTGAACTCTTTTGGGCTGTTATAGTGTTAAAATATCCGGATATTCCTCTATTTGGACGTTAGGTGATTTAGAAAATCTGTGATTTAGAGATTATAATGCCCGATATGGTGAGACTCAAGAAAATGAGGATATCTCTTGAGAAGTATATGATGGATGTGATATATTATGGGATCTAGACACCTAATGATATTACTTTGGGAAAATGATAGTAGGGAATCACTAAGTATATTGATCAATGATAATACCCTTGTGTTATTCATTCTCAAGTACCTGCACAAGCTTAAGTAAGGGAATTTGACTTGTGGTTTAGGTATCACGGAAAAGATACATTAAGGATGTGACTATTATATGATCTCGACTAGATGTTACCACTAAATATCCCCTCCCGAGGATAGACGAACTATTTGATCAACTTCAAGGAGCGACGGTGTACTCGAAGTTTGATTTACAACAAGGATATTATCAACTGAAGATCCGTGAAAAAGACGTTTCCAAAACGGCATTTCAGACCAGATATGGACACTACAAGTTTGTAGTGATGCCTTTCGTCGTTGCCAGCCGTTTATGGATCCGAGGCAACGAGTTTTTCAACCTTATTTGGATCAATTCGTAGTGATATTCATTGATGACATACTCGTATACTCTAAGTCTAGAGAAGAGCATGAACGTCTATCTAAAAATTGTTTTGGAGACACTACGGGAGCACTGTTTGTATGCCAAATTCGACAAGTGTAATTTTGGCTTAGTGAAGTCGCATTCTTGGGACACATTGTATCCGACATCGGGATCGCCGTAGATCCTTCAAGGTATGATAAAGGTGGTTGAATGGAAACAACCCGAGTCTCAGAATTAGGAGATTAGAAGTTTCTTAGACTAGCTGGATATTATCGAAAATTTATCCGAATTTCTCCAAGATAGCAGGACCACTCACTCGACTAACGAGAAGCAAGTCAAGTTTGAGTGGAACGACAAGTGTGAGGCTAGTTTCAAGAGTCAAGAAACGACTTACTACATCTTAGCCCTCGAAAGGGAACAAAAACTTTGTCGTCTACAATGATGCATCAAAGGAAGGACTAGGAGCAAAGTGCTCATGCGCAGAAGGAAAAGTCATTGCTTATGCATCACGAAAACTCGTTCGTATGAAGCCAATTACCCAACGATGACTTGGAATTGGCGATAGTGTTCGCGTTAAAGAAATGGAGACACTATCTATACGAGCAACATTCACGGTTTAGATCATAAGAGCCTAAAGTATCTATTCTCTCGAATGAACTCAATTTGAGGCAAACGAAGATGGATGGAGTTAATAGAAGATTATTACTTTGATATTCAATACCATCCCGGAAAGCTAACGTAGTAGCCGACGCCCTTGCATAAAGGCGAGTTTAGCTAGACTAATGATTCGAGAGTGGAGATCATTGGAAGAATTGAGCACTGAACCGATGTGAACCAAGACTCAAATTTCATGTGCTAATATTTGATTAAACCCGATCTGCTGAACGAGATCAAAGTAGCACAACGTGCAACTTCAGTAAACTAAAAGAGAAGATACTTAAAGGAGAGAGATCGAATTCTCGGTACATGAAGATGGGATCATCGATTTCGGAATCGAGTTTGTGTACCGAGCGACGAACAAATTAGGAGCAGAGTTCTAGCAGAGGCACACCGTTCGAAATACACTATACATCCTGGAGGAAACAAGATGTATAAGGACTTGAAACAGAATTATTGGTGGGTAAACATGAAGAAAAGTAGCGGCGTAAGTAGATGTTTGACTTGTCAACGAATAAAAGCATAACACCAATGACCATATGGTTTATTGCAACCATTGAGAATTTTGGAGTGGAAGTGGGAACACATAACGATGGACTTCGTGACGGATCTACCAAGGACCAGACGAGGCGATGATGCTATATGGGTAGTCGAGACCGACTCACAAAATCGCACATTTCTTACCCATGAAGAAAACCGATGACTTTGCGTAAACTTGCGCAAATTTACATCCGAGAGATCATTCGACCGCATGGAGTATCGACATAGTGTCATTTAGACCCGATGTTGGTTTCCCGCATTCTATAAATGCTTACATGAGGAATTGGGTACCTCGCTAAGTTTCAAAGACAAGAAGACATCCGCAAACCGATGGCGATCTAAGCGAACAATTCAAACCCGGAAGACATGTTGCGAGCCTCCGCACATTGGATTTCCAAGGAAGTTGGGATTCGCATGTATTGATTATCGTGCCACGATTAGGATGGCACCCTACGAAGCCTTTGTATGGACGAAAGTGTAGATCCCTCACACTAGGAGATTGATGACCAATGGACTCCGAAGGAGAAACTAAGTCACCTCGATTCCAAAGGTCGACTTAGTTCAGGAGGCCATGGAGAAGGTCAAGTTGATCAAGGAACGGATAGCTCAGAGCCGCCAAAAGAGTTACACGGACAAGAGGAGAAAGGACTTGGAATTTGAAGTCGGAGATAAAATATTTTTGGACTCTTGCCACTAAAAGGATTGATCAATCCAAGGAAATGAGGCAAATTGAGTCCGAGATATATTGGACCCTACAAAATTTTGCAGAGGATCGGAAAGTTGGCCACAGAAGTTACAAAAAGACAAAGATGTGGGAATGCACGATGTATTCCATGTGTCGAGATTGAAAAAGTATCAACCGGATCCCGAGCATATCATCACTCGTGATGCTCCTCCTCTAATGGAGAATTTATCTTACACCGAGGAACCAATCGTAATCATTGACCAAGAGATTCGATTGCGAACAGAGATTTCAATGGTTAAAGTTGTACGATGGAACCACAACCGAGACGAAGACGCAACATGGGAGATGGAAGAAGACATGAGGAATCAATATCCAAATCGACACATTAATGCTGGTCGATTGACCGACTCATTGGGGTCGATTAAACGACCCGATTCTGCAAATACGCAACATTCGATTAATCGACTTCATCTACTCGAGAAAATGAACGAAATGACAGATAAATTGAATAAAACAATGCCATAAGGTCAAAGGAACTAAATTCAAACATGAATGTTGATTTCGCTTGCAATGTCAAAGATTGGAAAGGAGGAGATGTACGGATTTTCGGTTCGTTGAACTACAAACCCCAAAAATTCGGTTGATATACACAAATTTGTAGAACTATTCTGAAGAGAATTTGGGGACCAAATTCTTTTAAGGAGGGGAGAATGTGAAGCCCTCGATTTTTATTCGAACATGTACTTATATCACATATCGTCTTTGTACTATTTGACAATTCTACCGCGTCGGTTTGACGGGTAAATATTAATGATAAATATATTTCGCATTTAATTTCTTTTCTTTTTATTTGTTACTTGTGATCATAATCATTTATTACTTCTACTTCGCATTAATGATCACTCGACCAATCATCATTAATATTATTTGTGTACTCACTAGTCACTTTAGAATTTTAGGAGACTATTTATTTTAGAGATTTATACCTTATAGAATTAAGAATTCGATTAGATTAAGTGATCATGAGACTTATAAGTGATCAAGGAAATCACTAATTATTTTGGAGATTGATATTACTCACCTATTATCATCAATTTTGGGACATAAAAACAAAATATGTAAATGCCACAAATACCCCTTAAGGGACGGCCATGATGGGTATTTTTAGTGTAGAAATATCTCCCAACTCTTGTACACATACACCTTGTGTATTCATCTTGTGTATTAATACACCATTAATTCAAATCTTATACACAATACCTTATACACCAATTCTTTATTATAAACTTACCCAACATGTTGGAGGCTTCCCAACATTCCATGTCAACATCCTCCTCAATCCCTTCAATTTCATCCTCCCATGCAAGACCACACTTTGCCAAGGCCTTTGTCCCCATGCTAGAGACAAGTTGGAAGACATAGAATTTGATCAAAAAAATTTGTCTCCTCCCCCTCTCCACCTCAATTTTCGTCCATAACACCTTGAGGATCAAAAACATTTGATCAAAATATCATTTTCATCCAACACATTCATAATTCAAGCATTTTCTCCAACTTCTCTCTAAAATCTCCAACATCTCTCTAAGTATATCTTCATCCACTCCTTCCTATCTTCAAGAACACTTCTTCATATCTTCAAATCTTCAAACACCATATCTTCAAATCTTCAAACACCATTCCTTCACATCTTCAAATCTTCAAACACCATATCTTCAAATCTTCAAACACCATTCATTCACATCTTCAAAACTTCAAACAACATATCTTCATATCTTCAAATCTTCAAACACAATTCCTCCACATCTTCAAACATCCTTCACAACTTCAAGAACATCTACTTCATATCATCAAACACTTCATCTTTCTTCAAACAACTAAACAAAAACAAGCATTCTTCCTACTTAAATCATAAAATTCAAACCATCACTACCAAGGTAAGGAAAATGTCTTTTCAACCCATTTTTGATATCACCTAACTCATCTCTTTCACCTTCTAATTTAAGTTTGATTTTTCATTTTGAGGTGGTTAGGGGCTGACCTTGGAGCTTTGGTTAAGAGGTGATTAAGTTCTTAAGAGACTATCAAATTTTGACTACAACTTTCAACTACACAAGGTAAGTGTGGTGCCTTTGGCCTATTCCTTCTCTTTTCCCTCTTTAGTTCAAATCTTCATTTTCTAACTCAAAACTCCTTGTATTATTTGACTTAGGGGCTGCCTTAAGTGAGGATTAAAATCCTCAAGGTCTAGTGACACCACTTTACACCAATCAACCGAACAAACAAGGTGGGTGGAAAAATCCTTTCAACTTCTAGGTGTTTTAATTCATAAAAATGCATGTAGTATTTTGTTATTGAGCATTTGAGATATATATTATATATTGCATGCTATTTTCTTGTATCAAGTTGGAAAAATTTCTCAAGTGTTGCTCCAAATGCGATTTACCGAAAATTAGGACATACATGTACACTTTATTGTCATATTTGATAAATTCTTGTATGAGATGGATATGTATGTTTATGTCTCTTGAAATCTATGTTTTGAATGACCTATAACCTGGACAAGTCGAGCATAATTGATTAAATTTCGATTTTTGGACTTAAAATGCAAAAATGGAAAGTTGGTGGACTTAAGTGCAATAAAAATAAAACTTAAGGGACCTCTCTGTAAATTTCGATTTTTGGGACTGTACTCAGGTTCAAAAATGATTTTTTGACATTTTAATAAAGTTTTAAGAGTTTTTAGATAAATAAAATCAACCCTTAAAAGCCCAAGGACTAGATTGTAAAATTTGAGAAGTTTAAGGGCTATTTTGCAAATTTCGAAACTGTACCAGACCCTAATTTTAAAATTTGAAATTTTAACTCTTAAGGGACAGGAAATAACATATTTTAAGTGTATTCCAAAAATCCAAGTGTTTAGAGCTTGGAAAGTAATTTTATAAAACTTGAGGGACCAAATTGTAAAAGATTAAACTTGAGGACCCAAATGAAATTTCCAGGACTTATACAGCCCATGTACCTGGAAATACTAATTTACCTATAACATAATTATATTTTGGACCCAAGGTTCAAATTTCATAACAATTTGAGCCCTAAAAGCCTTAAAGGCAATTATTTCAAAATGGGACAAAAATGAGATTTTCAAAAGTTAAGGGACCTATACTTATGACGTTTTAAAAATGTTTTTGTCCCAATATTCCACTAACCTTAGTGACATTTTCCAACTGGAATCACATTAGAATCCCTTCCGGTTTGTGAGTTCCGATTATTTTAAACTTAGGGCCCGAAATGACAATTTTAACAATTTTGGGGCCAATGTGAGAATTTTATAAAAACTCGACCTCAAAACTTTTAAAACCTGAATCTATGAACAATTTAGAGAATTTAGGAACTGAACTCATAATTTTTCAAGGTCGGGATATTTATTTATTTAACTTTTAACCCCAAAAGTATTGGTTTTTACAAAGCGGGGCAAATTGTAATTTTTATTTTTATAAGGACCTAACTCAAATCATTTTCTTTTAAAAGAAACAGCCCTGGACCCTCTTACTTTAATATTTTAATTAAAATATTTCATTTTCTTAAAAATCCCTTGACTTATCGGATCGTCTTGACCGATTAATACCCAATCGCGGGGCGACTTCCTCGTCTCGCGATTTCGAATCTATAACGGGACCTATGTTCCTCCTAATCCTTAAGATATCGAAGACTACTTATCCTCCCGATAATTATCTTCATCCCAATAACTCCACCAACGCCATAACTATCTTGTGCAAAATTTGAGAACTTTTCATGAACTGCTTCCTGAATCAATGATACTCGACTGCCTGGTTGACTACCTGAACGTGTACTTAATTTCCTGCCGAGTCAACTTGGTGTGTCGAGCTCACATCGGAATGGATACGTCGGGGATGTAACCGGCAGCTCGGCTGCTATTCCACTCTCCGCCCCATCGCCCTAATCCCGCAACCGAGGGACGGAGTTTGTCCAAGGGAGCGGGTCGTAGTACTTGAGGTATAATCATGATTATGACAAATCCGAGCCTTGCTAGCTCCACTGTGGATTTTGTCTTTGCCTATAGAGCGATAAGGTGACAGGTCTTGGATCATCTTGCTCGGGGAGTTACAAGGAAGAACGAAGGAATCGCTGTCTGATCCACACGATTCCGGAGTTAATCGGACCCGCTTGGTTGGCGCTACAAACCGCACGCAACCGCTACTTGTATTGCATAGGTTGGCGCTACAAATCCGTACGCAACCGCTACTTGTCTTGCATAGGATTGGCGTTACAAATTCGTACGCAATCCTCATGTCTTGCTTGAACCATAGTGCCTGCGTGACCACGAACTATTTTCTTAAACTATATAAGTATGTTACTTAATATATTTATCACGACGCTTGTGGACTGTGTGTGAAATCATGCATCATCTCTCACGCATTTTCATACAACTAAATTTCTCGCATTAACTATTTATATCGCCACACTTGCACACGATCACCCCATCCACCGAGATTTTGTCTCATTCCCTCCCCGTTTTCTATCCTTTAGATGAAGAGTACGATGAAGACACCGAACCTACAGATTGAATCTCTATCAGTGATGTGGAGCGACATTTTCTTTTACTTTTATTTGTTATTGGACTCCTTCATTTTATTTCTGTTTGGACTGTAAGTTAATTAAGATAATCTTTTGGGTTGTATTCGGATCTTTTGCGGATCTTAAGATGTAATTTGTACTCGTGGTTATTTTAATTCATTTGCATTAGACTCTATTTCACTTGGAGTTTTGTATCTTTGGTTCGATTTGTTGATTTATTTCTGTTTAAGTGATTGATCGTTGTCGCGTCACGTTTGGGGCGTGACAGTGATCAGATAGAACAATTTAACGCCAAATTATGATACCCAATATTCTGATGGATACATTGTCCGTCACAAATTCTGTCGGGAGTCCGTTGATATTTTGTTAGTATTTTATTTTTAATATTTTATAAATAAGTTTTGATGTAAACATGTTGGTGACCCATCGAAAAAACCAATGGCTTATCGCCCCTCGATATTCCGCGAGTTTCTGGTAGTGACTTGTAAGAAAGGGCAAAAGATTTTGCTAACCTCGGATTTATTCTTTAGAACTACAGAAAAAGAAAAAAGATTATAGGTATAGCAAAG
Source organism: Rehmannia glutinosa (assembly GCA_016081115.2). Classification (NCBI taxonomy): domain Eukaryota; kingdom Viridiplantae; phylum Streptophyta; class Magnoliopsida; order Lamiales; family Orobanchaceae; genus Rehmannia; species Rehmannia glutinosa. The sequence continues at coordinate 114,170 of JABTTQ020003225.1, forward strand.
GATAGGACAAACAAATGATTTCACCATCGTAGTTATAAATAAAGTAATGGGATATTGCTTAACAATTGGGAAAATAGTTTTCTCGGTCCTGTAACATGGGTTACTTGGAGATTTGGTCCTCTAAGTAGTCACCTCTAAATTTTGGTCCAATATCTTTTGAAATTTTTAACATTTAGCCCTATGTTAACCGCAATTATGTAATTGTACCATAATTGCTAACTAGAACTGATGGGTGCTAATTTGTCTAAGAGATTTAGGATTTTGGTGATTTGACACAATAATTGACTCGTCAAATTACCAAAAATTTACATACAAAGTTTGAAGATTTTTAATGTTTAGTTAGCAATTTTTGGGCCGAACTCACTGAAAATCCATATTCTTTGACATGTTTGCACCTGACCGATCATAGTCAGCAATTTTCGACAAAATTATACAATTTCGGTCAATACAGAACTAAAAGTCCAAAATTTTAAATAATGTTGGATTGAAATTAAAAGTTACTATTTAGAGGACTGAGACTACAAATTGTTCAAGGCACAAGATCAAATATATTATTTTCCTTTTACTAATCTGGGTTGGTACGATAGCACGTTTTATTTTGTTCATAAGTTTAACTTATCATGATGTTATCCAATACAAATTTCATGATTCTAAATACACAAAGTATGATGACTTCAATGCTAATAAAGAAAAAATGGAGAATATGGTTAAATTTTAATGCCAAAGTTTACTAATTCATAAGTTTCATGATGAATGAACAATGATACAATTTGATCGTATTTATGATTGTGATTATTAATTATTTTTTATATTATTAATACGCAAAAACAACTTATTATCTATATTTTCCTATATTAGTGAAGATGAAATTTGATCGATTGTTAATAATGATGGAAATGCTAATCAATTATAATATTCACATTTGGTGAGATGCAGAGAAGAACAACTTTTACATATATCGATCATTATTTCATCATTATTTCAATGACGACGCGGGTGGTAATCTAACTCAATATGTAATTTTAACATAAAGGTTTGATATTTATTACTTTTTGAATCATTGACATAATCGCACATAAGATTATTTACTATATAGGAACTAGTTATTAATACACGTCGACATGCATGTCATACACGTGGAAAAAGTTCAAAAAAAACAAGATATACTATTATTTTTTGAATAAACACTCGAATATCTATGTTGTCTTTAATATTAACTAGTTTATATTTCTATCCTTCAATAGTAGTTCTACAAGCATTATTTACTTCAGTGACAAGTAATAATCTAACTTAATAACTAATTATACCTTAACAGTTTAATATTTGTTAATTTTTGAAATATTTACGTAATCGCACATAAAACTATTTTCTAGTTATTATACGTTTACATGTTATACACGTGGAATGTACATGCATTATTTATTTCAGTAACAAGACGAGTAATAATCTAACTCAATATGTAATTATACCTTAACAGTTTAATATTTGCTATTTTTTGAATTATTGACGTAATCACACATAATACTATTCTCTAGTTATTATACGTCTACATGTCATACACGTGGAAAAAGTTCAAAAGATAAAAGTTACCATCCATTTGGGAATAAACACTCAAATATCTATATTTTCTTTAATATTATGTTAGTTACCAAATTGTACAACATAAAAATTTCTTAGAGGACTGTTGTCAAAAAATATTACTTAGAGGACATATTGATTTTTTTTTGATTGTTTTCTCATATGCATGATATTTAATTAGTGGTCAAAAAGGTAATGATATTACGAAGTTACATATTTCTATAATCATAGGATTTCGTTTCTAGGATTTGACAGTATTATATTGAACAATTTTTGAAATTTGAATGTCAAATAATTAAGACATGTTTTGAAATATTGGATTTGGTACTGTGTCGTTAATTAAGCCATTCCACATTTTAATATGAACTAATATTTATATGAGAATTCCCTAGAGACAAATTAAATTGATTTGACACCCTTAGTGAGGCTCTAAATATAATTCTTCAAAATATCAAAATAGTTTCACCATAAAATGAAATATTAGGAGCAATGTTACCCATTGATATTGTTAAACAAAATATATGAACGAGTCAATGAACTAGTAAATTCTTGAAATTATTATGATCCTCCATGTCCATTTCCAGGTTCATTTCCAGAATAGTTGAATGTATACGGATATGGCAACACATATGGCTTTTCCCAACCACGACCCCTTCCACCAGCTCCGGTCAGACTCTCCATCAAGGTCCACATTGGGAAACGCTCATTCATGTTCTCTAGAGGAGGAGGAGCTGCCGATGCGCCAGAAGTAGAAGGCACCTGTCCATTTATCTTCATTGCCTCCATTTAGGAAGTGACTTCCCTCATGTTCTGGTTGATAACCCAGACCATCTCCGCCATGTCCCGGATATCAAAGTGTTCGAGGCCCACTACTCCGGGAAGGTACTGGAACAAAAAACACTCCATCTCTTTCCATTTGTCCCCTATTAGGATGCGGCGGAGCTTGTCATCCGCCTTCTTGACCCGCTGGTAGGTGAAGCTCTCATGGTTCACCATTTTTTTGGACCTTTCCAACTCCGACAAATTTTTGAAATGAGTTAGCATGGCCATCGCCTCGAGCGGGGATGGCCAAACCTCTGGCTCGGGCTTGTACGGGCTGTAGATAATGGCGCAAGCCTCCACATTGCAAAGGGTAGCTAGCTCGCTCACCTTCTTGATTAGCCCCTCAAACCAAACCGGGGGGTGCACAAAATTAAAATTTAGAACACAACATTTGAAAACGACTTCTGGACAGTGGCTTTGTCAAGACATCAGCCACCTAATCATGAGTGGGAACATATCTGACATCAACTTCCTTATTTTGAAGTTTTTCTCTTATGTAATGAATATTGACCTCGATGTGTTTGGTTTGAACGTGAAAAACCGATTTAGAAGCAAGGGCCAAAGCACTCTCATTGTCACACCAAAGGATAGATTGTTGAACAAGTTGTATTCCCAACTTAGCAAATAAAGAGTGCACCCAGACAATATATGTGATGGTTGTGGCAAGGGAGCGATATTCTGATTTTGTGCTGTTGCGAGCTATAACAGATTGCTTTTTGCTACTCCAAGAAATGAGATTTTTGCCTAGGAAAATACAATAACCCATGGTGGACTTCCTACCATCCAAAGAGCTGGCCCAATCAGCATCACAAAAGCCTTCTAAGACAAAACGAGAAACTGGTGTAAAAACAATGCCATGATGCAGAGTACCCTTAAGGTATCTCAAGATTCATTTACAAGCAGTCCAATGGTTGATGGTGGGAGAATGAAGAAATTGACTGAGCTTATTAATCGCAAAGGCAATGTCAGGACGAGTCATTGACAAATATTGTAAAGCACCTATTGTACTGCGATAAATGGATGGATGTTCAAAAAAAACATTGTCTATCACCGAAAGTGTCTGAGAGGGGCAATATGGTGTGTTGCAGGGATTACAGTCCTTCATGTTGGTTTTGATCAATAAATCAATGAAATATTTAGTTTGATTGAGCAGAATACCAGACCTGATGTGGTGTACTTCAATGCCTAAGAAATAGTGAACGACTCCAAGATGCTTAAGAGAAAATTTCTGATGCAACTGACTAATGAGAGAGGCTACTTGTATTGGAACATCTCCAGTAATAAGTATGTCGTCCATACACACAATAATAAGAAGCAACTTCCCTTGAATAATGGAAAATAATAGAGAAATATCAGAGGTACTCGACATGAAAACCAAGCTGAATAAGATAACCTTTGAGCTTGTCAAACCAAGCCTTAGGCGGCTGTTTTAAGCCATATAGCTAGTGCCTTAACAAGTTTGCAAACAAAACCAGACTTCTGAGGATGCTCATAGCCCTTAGGTTGTGACATAAAAACAGCTTGAGTGAGATCACCATTAAGAAACGCATTATTTATATCCACTTGTTGAATTTTCCACTCCCTAGTGATTGCAAGGGTGAACATGATTCGAACTGTAATAGGCTTAATAACAGGACTGAAAGTGTCAAAATAATCCACACCAGGCGCCTGTTGAAACCCTTTGGCCACAAGACGGGCCTTGTACCTCTCAATACTACCATCCGCATTATATTTCACTTTAAAAATCAATTTGTGCTGAAGCATATCCATGCCTTCTTCATAAGGAACCAACTCACAAGTTTTATTTTTAACCAAATCTGCAAATTCAGAGTACATTGCTTCTTTCCAATTGGAATCAGACAAAGCATCACTAACAGATTTTGGTTCAGGGGATATAAGAGAAGCAATGAAGGTTTTTGGTTTGAAAATACCTAGTTTGGACCTAGTGATCATGGGATGTGTGGAAATGAGTGTAGGAGACGAGAAAGGAAAAATATAAAAAGAAGAGGGATGGGCGGAGCACTGGCAGGAGGCTGTGAAGAAACAAAATCATGAGTAAGAGGAGTAGAAGAAGATGAGTGAGATTGGAATCGGATGAAACATTGGAAATGGGTCCCTTGCCTGGTGATCAGTTTCTCCCAATTCGCCCGGTAATCCTGCCAAGAAGAAGAAACTTTAATCTCGTTAGTATCAACCTTAGAATTGCCCATCATAGGCCTAAGATTTATCTCTTCGTCATTTACCCCAGACGTGTTGGGTTGATGTGATAACTTGGGATTTGACTCCGGAGTATCGGTTTTCCTTGGGCCAACAATTCTGCCAGTTTAGGACTTGTGCTAGAGGTACTTGAATCCTCTGCTACAGATGGGGAGCCCTGCACTCAAAACCCTCCGTTTGCTTATTAGCGGCCCGGAGGAGTGGCCCTTAAAATGTCGTTCTCAACTGAGATTGAGACCGGACACATGCTCGTATACGATCGGTTACTTTGTCCCGATCATTGCTTTGTAATTTCCTGGCCAACTTAGCATTGATGACCAGGGTATCAAATTCTCGGAGTAGCATTTCAAGCTGGTCTCCAAGATGTCTTGAGGCTGTGAGGATGGAATCAGCTTCAATTCCCTCCATCTCTTGTTAGAAAATCTGCAAGAACATTTTCATGAGATTTTATAATGACAATATCATAATCATAATAAGATAAAGATTTTATTCTGGTTTTGATTCAATTTTGTTTTTCAGAAAAGATTTACCACTTGAATTATCAGTTTTTAAGATAAACTTTTTAGCCAATAAAAATAAAGGCCATTTTTTGAAAGCCTTTCTGACTGCAAAGAATTCTTTCTCGTTGATATGCCACCGAGTTGCTTCATTGTCTGTAAATAGACCGCTGCAATATCTACATGGCACTTCTCCGTTTGGTGTGGTTTTTGTAAGAACAGCTGCCCACCAATGATCACTAGCATCTGTGTAGAGAACCAGTTCATTTTCATCCTGTGGAATTGCAAGTTTTGGAAGCTTTTTGCAAACTTCTTTAAGCTGTTTAATTCCTTCTTGATGTTCATCCTCCCATTTGAATATTGCATCCTTTTTAAGTAATGGGCTAAACACCTTCCTATAATGTGCTAGATTGTTTATGAACATCCCAGCAAAATTAACAACTCCAAGGAAACTTTGAAGCTGCTTCTTGTCTTTCAACGTATCTGGAAATCCCTGTATCTTTTCTACAATATAACTTTGTAGGATGATTCCAGATTCATCGATTTCAATTCTCGAGGAATTCAATCTGTCTTGTTGCAATCACTGCCTTCTTGTTTCCAAATGTTTGAGATGCTCCTTCATGTTCTTTGATGTGATCAGAATGTCATCGATATATACGAACATGAAGCTGAAATAATCTTTGAAGAGATTATCCATCTTCCTTTGAAATATCTGGGGTGCGTTAGCCAATCCCATAGGCATCACATTCCAAATATAATGTCCTTGTGGTGTGAGAAAGCTGTGAACTACTTGCTTTCTTCATCCATCTTAATCTGGTAAAATTCAGATTTGCAATCGAAGTTTGAGAATATTTTGGCACCTTTGATGCAGTTAACCAGATGTTCTCTGCTTGGGATATAGTATCCATCGAACTCCAAAATGTTATTAATCCCCTTGTAATTAATAACAAGTCTTGGCTTTCCTCTTTTGATTTCTCCATGGTTTCTGACTAAGAATCCTGGACTGCTATATGGAGAAACTCCTGGTGAAATTAACTTAAGGTCCAGATGTTCCTTAAGTATCTTTTGCATATCCTTATGATCCTCCTGATTCATAAGGATTGGTTTGAATCTCACGAACTCGTAATCCTTTCCTGGTTTAACTTTTAAGGAAGCTTTTAGCTCGTTCTTATCCCACCATGCCCAAGGATCTTCATTATAATTCCTTTGGATCTTCTTCTTGATATCCTCAAGTGATATTTGTTCTTCTATTGTAGCATCACTTTGCGGATTCTCCATTAGGCTCATCATCAATTTTGCAATTGCCTCTAGAGGTACTCGTTCTTTTCCTTGTATTCTGAATGAATACAAGTTATTATACCATATTTTCTTATCATTTTGGTTCAAACCAAATTGTCTATAGGATAATCATGCTTCACCAAATTTTCTTATCATTTTGGTTCTTCTATTGTAGCATCACCACGCTTGCTACGAAAATTAATAGGCATTTTTCTGTAAAATGCTTCCCGCAGTCTCTGGACAATGATCTTATGATCACATAATGTTGTGAAAATAAGTTTTCTTGTCTCATTTTCCTATGTAAATCGCTTGAATGTTTGTAGAAAATTGTTTGCTAGCAACACATCTGCTCCTGTATCATGGAAATAGATTGGTGGCGTCTTCACTTTGTACCATGGGGTACCGCCTGCGCCTCCGATCATGATTTCTGCTTGTTTAATTCCTCTATTAAGAATAAGAATTCTTTTAGAGAAATCTCTTCCTGCAATAGCTGGTAAATCTTCTCCAATTTCTTTAGGAAAAACATCCGGCTTTGTAGTACATATTCCACTGACCAATCAATATAGGCGTAAATACTCGACCTTGTATTTAGCATATAACATTCCAATAGAAATGTATATGGAGAATGAACTAGTGGTCATCTGATTCTGTATCTTTTATTAGCCACTGTGAACTCCATTCCTTCTTGTAATCTTTCCCAAGGTTTATGATCCTCGAGAAATTCAATTCCCAATATTAATTGCTCTGGGACTTTTCATGCAACTCATGTGATTAGGGTTGTGCACGGGACTTGAAGATCACCGAAACCGAACCGATATCTGAACCGAAAGATATCCAAACCGAAAATATCCATTGACTTTTTGACTTTCCCCGAACCGTACCATACCAAAAATATTTATGGTACGGTTCTGGAGATTTTTCAAATAACCGTACCGAGAACCGTACCGAACCACTCTGGACCGAGGACCCGAAGCTAGAACTGATTTTAAAGATTTTATATAAATACATATACATTATTTCTATGTTATTTTTATTTTGATATTGAATTAACTACAAACTATTTGAAAGTAAATTGAATATAAAACATATTTCTGAAAAAACCATAATACTACAACTATTATGAATTTTAAAAAATTTTGATATTAATAATAGAGTAAATTATTTGAAATTTAAATTAGTTAAATGATTGGTAAATTGCACTTTTTTTATTTTGAGTTACCCACACACACTTCACTGGGGATTGAACCCCTGACCTCCCACACATTGGAGGGAGTGATACCACTAGGCCAAATGGCTGGTGGTGTAAATTGCACTTAAAAGAGAAACAAGTAATAGTACCATATTATAACAATATAAAAAAGATCATATTTTAATTTTCTTACCACATCACATAAATTATAAATATAATTTTATTTATTATGTTAAGTTGTTAAGTAGGAGACATTGAGATTATAAATTTATACAAATTTTTAATTCATGTTAATTTATAAAAAATATTAGTTAATTATAATTGTTCTATGTCAATAAGAGGACAATTGCTCAAATAATAGACTATTATTGTATTACAAAGGTTATTAAGTTTAGAATTTTGGATTGTGTTACCTATTATAGTTTTAGTTTTTATTTTGAAACTACGCTAAAAAGAGACTAGAACTTTAGAAGTATTTCCATTTGATGATTTTTATATTAATTTTCTTTTTTTTTTTTCCCCAAATTTGTATGTTTTATTTATGGCTAATCTCCGAATCTCCGTTCCGAACCAAACCATACCGTCCTGTCCCATTAGAACCAAATCTCCGTCCTCAATCGTCCCGAACTTTCGGTACGGTTCGGGATGAAGATTGTTTTCTATGGTTCGGTTCTGGAGATTTATTTTCAGAATCTCCGAAATTTGGGACGGTTCTGGAGATTTCCAAATCTCCGAACCGTCCCGTATCGTGCACACACCTACCTGTGATAGTAAGCTTAATTTCACCTATCTTCAGGCTTCCTTGATACCTTCCAACTATTGGTTGTTGGAGATAATATAGAACATCACAAGGAAAAATATTATCCTTTTGAGCGATGTCGAATATTACTTCAACCTCTCGCCATCCTTCTGGATATTTCAGCTCTCCTGCTGTTTTTGAAAACATATGGGATGCGTTGAACTGTACTTGGTCTCTTTTCTTCTCAATGGCTACTGCTTATCATTCTGTCATGTTGGAAAGACATCCTTCTTGGCTCAACTCCGAGACTTCGATTTTGTTGAAGACTGGTTGATCTTGTATTTTCATATCAATCTCCTTGATAGTTGGAGACTCAATGATTTCTGGTAAGACCACCCGGGCAAAGTCCTCAAAGATTCTTGGGACTTCAATAAATTCCTTTCTCAAGAATACCTCTGAATGATGTGTATTCGAGAGAGCATAGGATATTTTGTATGTGATCGAGTAGGGTATGTTCCCTTCTTTCATCAAATTGTCTCTTTTGAAATCTTGATGAAGGGTAGGGACTCTGTTAAAATCTTGATCTCCCAAATTGTATGCAATTCTAGGATAGACATTAAATGCCAATTTTCCTGCATACAAATTTCGTGTAACTGCTCCAAGGCATGAATCCTTGAGGTTTGAGATTCGCTTGTCAAAGATAGCTAGATTGAGTGGCGAATTTATTCCTTCTTTGAATGTTGCTTTAATAATAACTCTTATGGCTCCGATGTTAATCCATGAGAGAGTATTTGCAACTTCCCTTTTTACTTTGCTTTTGATCTCCTAAACTTCTCGGTAAGGGACCAACTGTATCTCGATCAGGTTCCCGGTAAACTCTATCGGAATGGCAAATTCTCCGGTTGTTACCCTGGATAATTTGGTGTTTTTTTATCCAAAGCCTTTTCCATAGAATTGTAAACCAATCTTATCCAAAGCTTTGGATCTTTTCCATAGCTCCGACAAATTGTAAATCCATCATATATCCGAAGCTTTGGATCTTCCTTCATAGAATCATTCTCATAAGAGTCTTATGAGAAATTGATACGTAGTGAGAGAGGAACTTCTCAATTTTTGGTGTCGCTTCAACATATCGACTCTCCCGACCGACAATCGTTGAAGAATGTTCTTCTTCAACAATTACAAACTCGACTTTCATTAGCTCTCGGTGTGAGCTCGGAATCACTTCCATGTCGATGTGAATAGATCTCTTCTTCATAGATGCTTTCATTTGTCTCGAGGGGGATATCCTCAAATTGATACACCTACTTTTTATTAGGTCTTGATGGATGGAGACAACTTGACCTCAATTTTTTGGTGTCGCAACATAGAGGAACTATTTATTCGACTCTCATTCTTCTAGCTTGGTAGCACCATTCGTATCTAAATTCTAGTTATCTAAAATCATTTGCATCCTTGTATTCCCTAATAAGCATTTCTCTCCAGGGACTTAGAATTTTTGCAAAGAATAGTCTGTGAAGCTTCTTTGTCTCCAATCTTCGACTTCCACCGATACTCGGTGAACAACTTGATATATTCGTCAATAGGACAATTATCATGTAACTCGAGGCTGTAGAGGGCTTGTTTATATCTTTTTCTTTTTTCTTCTTCTAATCCCTCAAAGTAACTTGTGCCGATAAAATAGATTTTGAATAATTTTGCCATATCATCGACAATTCCTTTTAGTGATTTCTCTGTTTGACGCGCTTTTCATACTTGCTTCGGTCATATCCCATGCAATCCTTATGGATCCCTCAAGAATAATTTCAATGAGTAAAATGCAGGAATCTTTCGTAAGATCAAGGGTACCTGCTGCAATCCTCATAGCTGATGCCCATTCATCAATGAGAACTTCTCGATTTTTAAAATCTGGTAAATCCAGATTTAACATCAACCCATATGGATGTATTGGGTCGAGATGTATCTTCCCTAAGGCGTTTGATAAACATTTGGCCTTCTAGAAGGTTGTTGGGTTCCCGCAATAGGGGGTCGAGCTCGTGTTCCTGAAAGTGTTTCATTCCCTGTGGTGAAATCTCCAACATGATGCATTCTATCGTCCTGGGTTCCTTGATTTGAACCCGCACTTTCTGCGACATTGGGATTTACTGGTGGCAATGGTGGAATTGGTCTACCTTGTGGGTCATAGGTAACCAAAGTTGTTCTATCTCCTGTGTTCATCTTTAAATCTACAATTCCTAATCCTGCGAAGGATTCTGCAAGGTCATGTAGATCTTTAAGATTCATTTTGTCCATATCCATCACTTTTAATTTGTGACGGATTTTACTTTGATGAAAGCAATAATCTTTTCATCATCTGTCATTTTTCGTACCAGTTCGGTTGGTTTCCCCTTTTGGTGTAAATAGGGTACTGTCCCAAAATCAATACGTTTCTTTCCTATGGATGAACTTGGTCTATCCTCCAGATTCTTGACTCGTTTCTGAATATCATAAAGGATTGCAAGAGTCTCCTTCTGATATTTCACCATCGTCTCCATCTGGTTCTGGATCTGATGCACTTGTGTAGGTAAATGAATATGGCGGTTGCCATAATTCTGCACCGTCTTCTGGACTTCCCTAATATATTTTGAGATCTTAGATGTATCCGGAAGTATCTCGTTCCACTCTGGTACTCCATCAGGAATCATTATTCTGATGGGCATTCTCATGGACTACTTCTTGATGATTCATCAGATCGACATATAATATTTAGTTTACTGTAAAAAAACCCATATAATATGCCGCTTGTCTCTCGCAGTGTCTCAAGGTTTCCCTATCAGCTCCTGCGCATACTTTTTCCTCATATTGATGGTTCCAATATGTTATCTTGTCTTGGTGATCTTGTGCATACATCGTCAAAATTTGACGATAAGCCCTGTAAGGTGTACATCTTGGACAATTGTCCAGATCCATGTTCTCGGAGTAATTTCTCCTTACCAATTATTAATTACATAAATATAATAAATTTAACTAAAAGTTCTTAATAAACCTAGGCTCTGATACCATTTTTGAGGATTCACAAGACCTTGGGGAGTAAATGTAGAAAATGCAATAAAATTTATCACTTAGGTTGCAAAGTGCAACAACTTTAAAGTTTAGATGGTAAACTACAAACCAGCTTTCATGAAACCAGGGTAAATCTGGAATTTTATACAAAGTGCAAAATTTTGTAAAGTTGAGGTTGCAAACTGTAACTTTTCAAAGTTCGGATTGCAAAGTGTAAAAACCTGAATAGTTTGGGGTGATAACAATCTTTATCCCAAGAAACTATCTTGCATGCAACATTTTTCCTGATGGGTGCTAATTTGTCTAAGAGATTTAGGAATTTTGGTTATTTAGTATAAAATTTGACTCATCAAATCACCAAATATTGACGCACAAAGTTTGAGGGTTTTTAACATTTTGGTTGCAATTTTTGAGCCACAATCACCAAAATTTCACATTTGTTTGACATGTTTGCGCATGATTGGTCATAGTCAGCAATTTCCGATAAAATTACACAATCTCAATCAAAATAGGATTAATTGTTCAAATTTTTAAAAGATATTGGATTGAAATTTTAAAGTTAGTACTTAGAAGACTTCGACTCCAATAGTCCAAGTTATAGGACCAAATAAATTATTTTCTCTTTACTAATCTGAGTTGGTACGATAATATGTCTTATTTTGTTCATAAGTTTAACTTATCATGATGCTATCCACTATAAATTTCATGATTCCAAATACACAAAAGTACGACGACTTCATTGCTAATAAAATAAATGGTGAATACGGTTAAATTTTAATGCAAAAGTTGACTTATTCATAAGTTTCATAAATGAACAACGATACAATTTGATCTTATTTATGATTCCGATTAATAATTATTTTTTACATTTTAATACGCCAAAACTACTTATTATCCATAATTTCCTTAATCAATGGAGGTGAAATTTGATCTATAGTTAAGTATGATGGAAATATTCATCAATTGTACTATTCACATTTAGTGACATGGAGAGAAGAACAACTTTAACATACATCATTATTCAAGTGACAACACGAGTAATAATCTAACTCATGTGTAATTTTAACTTAAAGGTTTGATATTTATTACTTTTTGGATCGTTGACGTAATCGCATGTAAAATTATTTCATATATTGGAACTTGTTATTATTACACGTCTACATGTCGTACACATGGAAAAAGTTCAAAAGAAAACAAGATATACTATCTTTTTTTGAATAAACACTCGAATATCTATATTGTCTTTAATATTTGTCATGCCCCAAACGGGACCATGGCGTGATCAATAACTTAAATCAGTTGATAAGCCAAATAAATCAAACCAACGAGGATTTATACAATATTAATACCTAAATAGTCAAACCATTCATTAAAATATTCCAAATCAGAGTCTAACGTAGCAGCGGAAATTCTTAAGTTACAGTCCGAATAAAATTCAACATTCATCAACCCAAAAAAATTGTCCAACAATAACACTAAATAGGAAATTATCATTTTACTAGACAACGAGAGCACGACATCACTCCGTCTCTTGATCATCTTCGTTCACGTTCTCAACGTGTGGTTCACCATTTGGTCATTGGAAAGGCAGGGGTGAGACAAAAATTCTCAGTGGATGGGTGTTCATGTGTAAGTATGGCTTATATCGATGCAAGAAACAGTTATATGAAGAATGCATGGTTCATGATGTGTGCGTCACACACAATTCCCTAGCAGTGTGTTATTTCAAAATATTATAGTAGTACATAACTTGTTGAAAACAGTTCATGAACATTCAAGCACCATGAATGGTATTCGAGCGAGTCAAGTAGTGGTTGCGTACGGAATGTAGCGCCAACCTAAACAAACAATCGGTCCGAGTAATTCCAGAATCATGTGGATCAGACTACGATTTTATCGTTTTTCCTTGTAACTCCACGAGCTAGATGACATGAGGCCCAGTCACCTTATCGCTCCTAGGCACGACAAATCCACAGTGGCTAGCTAAGCTCGGATTGTCATAATCATCATTATACCTCAATTCTATGACCCTCTTCTCCCGTTGGACACTCCGTCCATCAGTGGTGGGATTAGGACGGTGGGGCCGGTAAATGGAATAGTAGTCGAGCTGCCCGGTTCCCTTATGCGACTAGTCCACTCCGACTGTGAGCTCGACACACCAAGTTGACTCAAGCAAGTAGGTTCACAGAGTTATAATATATCAACAAGGCAGACGAATACAATACACGAATCATGCAAAAGCAATACAAGGTGCAAGTACGTTATGTCCATATACGCGAGTGTTTAGTAGTATTGACGGTGTAAATATACTAAATGAAGCTAATTATCGGGAGGACAACCATGCTTAGATTGATTTGGTGGATTCGGTATATTATGTGGGAGGTTTCAAACTCGTTGAAAGTTCAAATGGTTATAAGGCGAGGAAGTCGCCACGCGTAACGCATAAATGGTAAGGAGTCCGTTAAGGTACGATAATTTTTAAGAAAAATAAAATTATATAATTAAATATAAGTCAGTAAATTTTCAAGGCTGTAACAAGGTAAATAATTAATTTGAAGTCCTTGATAAAAGGAAATTTTCATAAGTAGCCCCGTTTTGAAAAAACTGGTATTTATAGGGTTTGAAATCGAATAAGTTTGGTCTCGACCTCGAAAAATGTAAGGTCAGTTCTTAAATTCTCCAAATTGTCCAGAGAATCAGTTTTTCATAGAGTTTGGGGTCGAGTTTTTGAGAAATTTCGATTTGGTCCCCTTTTTATCAAAATTGTCATTTTTTAGCCCCGAACTTAAAATACTTGGATCTCACAAACCGGATGGGATTTTGATGTGATACAAATTTTAAAATATCACTTATAACAGGGGGTTATTGGGAGCAAAAGAAGTTTTGAAAAAGTCTTAGTTTATGTCGCTTAACTATTGAAAATTCCATTTCTAGTCCAATTTTTGAATTTTTGCCTTTAAGGCTTATTTGGGGTCTATTTGTTATGAAATTTGAACCATGGGTTCAAAATGTTATAAAATTAAAACTAAGTGATATTTCTAGGTACATGGACTGTATTAATCCTGGAAATTTCATTTTTGGCCCTTGAGTTTGGTATTTTACACTTTGGTCCTCAAAGTTTTAAAAATTGGTTTTCTTTACTCAAAACACTTTGATTTTTGGAATTTACTCAAAATATGTGTTTTTAAGTAAGCAAAAGTTAAAATTTTCAAATTTTACAGAAAATTCCTTGCACAGTTTGAAAAATCTCATTTTTAGCCCTTAAACTTTCAAAATTCCTCAATTAAGTCCTTAGGCTTTCAAAGGTTGGTTTTTATCATCAAACTTTTGTTATTACCTTAAAATTTCATATTTTAATTATAGTACAGTACAATTTTCGAATTTTACAGAGGCATTCCGACAGTTTTTAAGTTTTTTTCAATTTAGTCTTCCAACTTTGCCAATTTTGCATATAAGGTCCAATAGCTCAATTTTTCATATATTTTCAAGTTTTACAGAATATAAAGCAAATAAAACATGAAATTCCAAGTACATAGGCATGCATTAACATATCATTCAAGAATTCATCAAGAAATTCATAGATTTGTACATGCATGCACCTATTTTTGCAAAATTGAAACATCAAACATAATTTTATGAAATTGTTGGACATTGAAATACACATGCAATACATATTTATATATGTCATGCAAGTTTCAAATTACCACAAGCAAATTTTTACAAGAATATTTAAGTTTTCTAAAGGATTGTTCCACCCACTTTTGGTAGTCTTGTTGGTGAGTCTAGAAATGACACTTTCTTTTTTACCTCTTGGAAATTCGACCACAACCCTCAAGGCAGCCCCTAAGTGTCAAATATTCAAGAATTTGAAGTTAGGATTTGAAGGGTTTGAGGTAATAAAGAAGAGATTAGAGTGAAGGTCAAGAAATCTACACTTACTTTGTGTAGTTTTGCAAGTTGAGCCTAAAATGGAGTATTTTCTTAGCACCTTAACACCATTGGTTCTAGCTTCCAAGGTCAGACCCTATTTCCACCTAAAACCATATTTTTGTTTTAAAATTTGAAATTAAAAGAGGAAAGGAAAAGGTGGAACTAAACCACAATTTTTACCTTGTTGTCTTATTTCTAGAAATGGCTTGAAGGTCCTTTTGAAGCTAATGACAAAATCTTGTTTTCCTTAAGTTCTTCAAGATGTGAGCTTCTAAGTGTACCTCAAAAGAGAAAAATTCACCAAGTTAGTAAATTAAGGAGATAGGCTTAGAGATTCAAGAAGACAAGATGAAGATGAGAAAGAACAATGGGCTTGGTCAAGGTATGGGTTGTGTGTAGAAGTTAGTGAGTAGATGGGTGTTAGGGAATTTTGATGAGAATGTTTGGGTTAGTGGGGTTGGGGGTTGGGATTTGTAGGATGATGAGTGAAAATATGGTGTAGGATATTTGGTATTGGTATTGTGTAATGGGGTGTAGGTGTATAAGGAAGGAGAAGAATTTAGAAGAAATTACACAAAATACCATTTATTTTGAAAAAATGACAAAAATACCACCCCATGACAAATATGTCCCACCAGGTCATTACACATGACAAATATACCCACCCGATACTTACCTCTTCAGTTTTTTACCATCCTTCATCACTTTCTTACGTTCCAAAGCTAGGGTAAAACACGTTATTACTGAATATCACAACTCGGATTGGCGCACGTTTTTTTTTGCGATTCCTACAGTCGATCATGGGCACATTCCCACCCTTTTTTTCAGTTTCAATCCTTCGAGCTCCATCACGTTCTCTGTAGGTTTAACTTCTTTGAAACCTCTGATTTTGGTAGTTATTTTAATGGATCCTAAAAACTCTCCTCATAAAAGAATATTGAGAAGTTCTTTGAAGGAAACAACAGATTCCTCGAAAAAGAGGAAATTTTAGAAGGGTGTTGTTGGTTCAATGTCTTCTAAGAAGAGGAAAGTAGAAAAGATTGTTGAGCAAGAAGCGATTCTAGATGTTAAATCGCCATCTAAAACTGTGAAATCAAATGTTAGTGTTAAAGTTGCCGGAAAGAAGAAGGTTTCTTTTGAAGAAACGGATGTTGCTGAGGTATGAGTTTTGTGTATTCTTTGTTATTGTTATATTTTGATTTGTACTTTTTTGTTTGTTTCGATGTTGTTTCTTATTTTTTTCATTTGCTCTTTTATGTATTTTAGTTGAAGTGGTTGTTGATTTTGTGTTTCTTTTGTGTTTCTATTTTGTTTCATTGTTGTTTCTAGGGTTTCAAGTATGTTCTTGATCCTGCTGACTGGTTTACTGCTCGAGTAAATATTGCCTTCTCTTTTGATGTTATTAACAATATAAAGAAAATTTTAACTGACACCCAACTGGAGGCATTTAAGAATACATGTTTTGGATATTTCTTGGACTTGAAAGAGGTTGATTTCCAGAATCATCTTGTCCTTTTGTTGTTGAAACGTCAAGCCACCCACTCGAAGAAGGACGAATTGTTGTGTCTGTGGGTGGAAAGTTATTGAGGTTTGGGTTGGTGGAGTTTGCTATTGTGACCGGTCTGAATTTTGTTGGTGATAGGCCTTTGTTGTCGGGGATGTTCGTAGCTCTATTATATTTCAAAAGTATTTTGCTAGCAGAAGCAAGTTCAATAGGCAGTCGATTAAGAAATGTTTTTAATGCGTGTTTGGGGTTATGAGGTTCTGGATGCCCTGAAATTGGCTTTACTGTATTTTTTCCATTTTTTTCTTTTTATTTCTACAGGTAGTTCGGTTGAGATGTCTTTTTTTGAGTTGGTGGACAAGGATATGGATGTGTTTGACACATATCCATGGGGGAGGGAGTTGTTTGATGTTACTATGCATGAGTTGAGGCAGCAAATCTTGTACAAAAACAAACTTCAAGTTGAAGAGAATCTTGGTGGGAAACGTACGAAATTTTATAGAATTCAAGGATTTATGTTGGTTTTCCATATTTGGTTCTACGAGTGTTGCCCAGAGGTGAACAACAAGTTTTGTGCTCGGGTTGATTGTGAGATCCTGAGGATTTTGAACTGGACTTGTTCAAAGTCCGGGAAAGACAACAAAGTGAGGGCCAAAGACTTGGAGATGAAGATCTTCAATCAATCTGCTGAACATGCAATATGATTTTACTATTTTTTTTCTTGTTGTTTTGTTTCAGAACTGTTTCTTTATTGTTTCTGACTTTTGTTTTATTTTTTCTTAATTCAGTTGGGGTTGAAGAATTTGTGGCCTACTGAGGATGAGCTTATGCAGCTGTGCATTCATACATTTTATGATAAATCAAAGTACACCTTCAACACGTTTGATGGTGATTTTGTCGTTGGAAAATTGAAGCGCAAGGAGGCCGATGTTGGTAGTGGGTCGAAGTATACCGTTGATGATATTGCTAGGAACCAGCAGTTTTTTTCTAAGGATTTTGAGGTTTTTTAAGATTTCCACTACAAAATTCTTGGAAGAACAATTTGCAATTGTTTTCTTTGATTTGGCCGATATTAAGAGGAAACTGGAGGTTCTCATATTTTTCTTTGTTTTAATTATAAATATTTTTTTGTTATCTTTCTAGATTTTCCTTTGTATTTCTTTTGTGTTTCAAGATTGTTTCTTTGTTGTTTCTTTTCATCACATGATTGTTGTTTTTCATGTAGGATCGTGGTGGTGTCGAGGAAGCGGAGCAGGTTGATGAATCAGAGTCTAAGAGTTGAAACCGAATCTAATGGCATGTCATTAGGTTCAGGTTCTGAGGAAGATTCAGATGAGAAAAAAGATGGAGAGGATGATTTTGATGATGGGAATGCAGATGTTCCCATTGGAGAAGCTGGGAATGCTATGCCTACGGAATTGGGTGATGTTGGTGGTCGTGCTAAGGAGGTTTTTGCTGTTGTTTTTGGAAAAAAAATGATGGTACTGGTGAAGCTGATCTGAGTGCTGCGGAGGGAGTTGCAGCTAGTGGTCTAGTGAGTTTGGAACAGAGCATGGAGAAGGTGGTTGATGAATCAAGCAAGGACAGTGGTGAGATGGAGAACGTGGCTGATAAATCAAGGAAGGACGATGGTGAGATGGAGAAGGTGGTTGATGAATCGAGCAAGGACGGTGGTGAGAAGAAGGTGAGGAGAAGAAATTTCTTAGTTCTCAGGAACTTGACGATCTCACCCCTTCTCAAATTGATGATATATTGAACAGTGCAAGTCAAGCTGCACTGGGGAAGGTGAGTTTAAATTATAGTTTCTGTTATTTTGTTGTTTTTGAATTCTTTTTGTTCTTTGTTATTTTATTCCTTGTTTTTTTTTTGTTTCAGGGTGCTTTGAAAAGTCCAGTTGGTGTCTCCTCCAATCTGTCTCCTTCCATGAAGAGGGTTTTGAAACCGTCCGTTGCGGTGAGAACTCCGTTCACCACTAACTTTGAGTCTTCCGGTGATGTTGTCGCCGAAGGTGCTGAACCCGCGGACGTGTGTTAGATAAACATTTTTATCATGATTTTGATAATTTTGTTTAACTGTGTTTTTACACCAAACCAATGTTCCTAAATGTTGTCCAAATACTCCCGATCGATCTAAAATGTTTTTACTAATTTTTCGGAGTATTTCTTGAAGTTTATTTTCGACAAAAAATGGACAACACTTTTGTCTCGTATTCGACCGGTCGCCCTATAGGGAAACCCATGTCTGAAGTTGATTTTTGAAACAGAAACGAGACGGTCGAATTTCTTCAAGAGGTCAACCGGTCGACTGGTGTCTGAGTTGGTTCCAATTTGCCAAACTCTCTGTATTACATTTTGAAAGAGCCGGACTGATCCAATGAGGGTTCGACCGGTCGGACCCCATGTCCACCGATCACCCTGTGTAATTTTGTGCGATATATTTCAAACTCTTATTTCTATTCGACCGGTCGACCTATGGTTTTGACAACAAAATCTATCCGTTGAGCAGCAGACAACTTTTCATGAAATTATGGAATTGATTTCTAACAACTATAATCTTGATTTTAATTCCATTTTTCTGTAGATTTCAATCTCCAAGGGAGCCTATCAATGTTCAAACCTCTCCTATAAATAGAGGAAGATTTGGAGCAACATTTACATGAGAGAATACACTACAACACAACAAGAGATATATCAAGCAAATATTTTGTTCTTCACTTTCACATTCTTGTTGTAATAGCCTAAGTATTTCACTTTCACATCTTGAGGTCTAGGCTTGATTCTTGATTACACTTGCAATTCAAAGTTGTATACTTCCTTATCAAGTTGTAATCTTGAATTTGTGTTCGTCATTTAAACACAAGATATCCTTGTGAGTGTTCTTGTGGTAAGAGCACACTTGGATGATCTTAGGTGTTAGGTGTATTAAGATTGTGGTAATCTTCTTGTGGAAGAGTTTGGTGCTCTTCGAGGTGTTGGAGAGTTCGGTGCTCTTCAAGTTGGAAGATTGTGGTAATCTTCATTGGTGCCGGTGTAAGAAGAGTGTGGTGCTCTTCAAGGTGATGTTGTAATAGTTTTGGTAACTATTAATAAAATTGTTTTTCTTTTCGAAATCCATCCCAAAGTACTGGAGTGGTAGAGCACGTAGTCCCTAGGTGGGGTGAAGCTCTATAAATCGACGTGTGTTGTTTACTTCCCGCACTTCCATTCTTGTCTTTGCTTATTCATTCGAAAAAGAGGGTTAAATTGAGAAAATGGGCATAATCCATTCACCCCCCTCTAGATTATTGTAGCCACTTGGACTTACAACGTGGTGATTGGATTGAAGACGGCGGCCGCAAAGATGCGGTTGTGGATACTGGCAAAAAAGTTCCAAAATCCTTGGTGAAGGGAAGGTGCCCGCTGGACGAGAATATTGGTGAAGGTCCTGGGATAAGGGCTCTGTCGGATGGGTTGAACGACTGGCTTGCGGAAGGGTTTGATTCTCAAGGGTATACACCTTTTTTATTTTCATATTTGTAATTCATAACTATCGAAACAATTGTTGAAACAATTTTGAAACATATATGAAACAATTACATAAATATTTATAAATTTGTAATTCATTTGTTTTTTGTTTTTTTGTTTTTATTTGATACTCTTTTCAAATCCGAATTGTTACTCGGAGGAAGATGACAAAGTTGAGCCTTCTTTGAAACTTGGTGTCTGTGAAGTGAAGTCGAAGTGATGGTTTCACAGCGTGTATTATGTTGATGAGTACTTGGCTTCTTCTGTAAGTTTTTATTTCCTTTCATGTTGTTTTTTGAATTGTTCCTTCTATTTTTTGATTGTGTTTTGTGTTCATTTTGTAGCATATTGATGTGCTTTTCTACTATTTGAGGAAGAAGTTCCTATATGGGCATAGTGTTGTGACATTCACAGCAACCGATTTGATATTTGACCGGTGCATCCAAAGTATTTATAAGAAATTTTGCCTAAGTGAACAAAAGAAAGAAGAAACATTTTGATATGTCCATGATCAATGTCAATACCACAGTTGTGGACTATATCATGGGATATGATATAGCGTGTAGATGGCCATGGTTGGAAGTTGATCATATCTTGTTCCCCATACATTGCATTGATATGGAACATTGGGTAATGGGACGGTTGAGCGTGAAGGAGAGAACTATCTATCTATACAATTCGTTGAAGACGGATGATTCTCTTAAAGTTGTTGCTGAAGTTGTGAAAGCTTATAGCTCTCTCCTTCCTCGGTTCCTATCCTTGGTAGCCTTTTATGGTGTCCATCCCAATGTTGTTCTTCGCGAGGGTGCCTATTCCGGTGATCTGAATTCTGCTATAAAAGTCGTTGTTGTGGAAGACAATCCTTTGCAGACCAAGAAGTAAGTTTTTTCTATGTATTTTCCATTTGTTTGTTCTTTTTTGTTGTTTTATATGTCTGACTGTCCATTTTTTCATTTCTTTTTGTAGTGACTGTGGCGTTTTTGTTGCCTGTTACATGGAGTATTTTGTTGCGGGGAAGAAAATGGATGTTGAGGCGTTTGACGTAGAGAACGAGGGGGCAAGGTTTAGTCATTTGCTCTACAATCACGCGAAGCTGAAGCAACAAAACGGCGACGAGAAAGACAGCGATATTGAAATTATGCTTCCACTCCCTAAGGATTCTAGGGAATTGTTGTTACGAAAATCTTGATAATTTGTGTAATCATCTAAACAAATATGTCTTAAGTTTGGTACTTTTAATAGTATGGGATATTTGGTATTTATAATAGCTTTCCTTGGAGGATTTGGATTGTTATTGGCTATTTCGATTCACGATTAGATTTTGTGGGTAGTACGTTTTTGAACAATTTGGAGACGAGTTATGAGATGTTTTTCAGTTAATGTTTTGTTGTTGCTTGGTTTGGGATTCAAAATATTGTGCATTTTGTTTTACGTTTCTTATGGTCTCTATTTGGTAAATGGTTTCGTTGTGTAATAGAAACATATGTGAAACACATTTGAAACAAACATTTGTTTTGTCATCTTATTGTAAGAAACATATTTGAAACAACATAGAAACAATTTGCTTTTGATTTTCTATATGTCGAAGATGTATCAATTACACCTATATTCTACTACGAGAACTATTTTGTTTTTGGTTGATTCATGCATGTTATTCTATTATGGCCAGGATCCCCACATCTTCCACATTTGGTTTTGGCCCTTTTCTCCAAAGCTGCCTTGTGTCTTCTTTTCTTTGGCCTTCCAGATTTTGCCTTGCCCTCCAGCGGTAGAGTCTTCATTGTTTTGATTTCATCTCGCAGGACCCAAATATCTTCATGTGGGATTGGATACTTGTTTTCAAATAAGCCGCTTCCATTATTTCCTTCATGTAGTATGTCGAAGCGATATTAGTGCGGATTTGCATTCAAATATTTTTACTACCGCTAAAGCGTGTGGGCAAGTCATTTCATCCATTTGAAACTTGTTGCATGTGCAAGTCCTTTTTCCAGGTCCACAACAAAAGTTTTCAGCCTTATGTGACTTTGAAGATAAAGTCATTTGATCGCTTCACACGAAACATAAATGAAACATATAAGAAACATTTATGAAACAATGGACCATATCTTTGAAAGTTTGCATTAAATTACCCTTAAATTTAGTGAAATGGTGTAGTTTTTCCCCATATACTCTTGACTCAATTTGTCATCTTTGTGAATGTTGATCTTGCTTCAATCCAATGTTTGCACGCCAAATCTTGAACTAAAGATCTCATGTATTCGAGCAAAGCTATTTTCGGTAGGTCTCTCCCGCTACGATCATTGCATTAAATGATTCTCGCAATGTTTGAAGTCATGACAAAGTATCGTTTGGTCCGACGGTGGAGTCGTGTCCATTTCTCGTAGCCGATGATGGACAAATAAGGTCTAATTATGATGTTTTACTGTCAAGTGCGACATTTGTTTTTTGAACTCTTCATTCGTGTATGCTTTTTCCGCTATGAATGGATCTCGTATTTCATTGTTTTTCCTTTTGAAGTTTGCCTTGAAATTGTTTAGTAGATGATACATGCACAACCCGTGAGATACCTCGGGATATACCGATTGTTAAAATAATATATTTGTGAGAAATTTGTAAAGGGAATGTTTTGGAAAGTATATGTGAAACATGAAAGAATCATATATGAAACAAAAAAGTGAAACATCATATAAGGAAATATTTACATTATGTACCTCATTTATTGTTGTTTTGATACTTACGTATCATGCGAGACTATGCACATCCCTTCCCTAAGACCAAAGGTTTGTCTTATCTTTGTGAAAAACACACCCAGCTCCCATCATTCTCAAAATCCACTACTGCAAAAGCTAATGGGAAAATGCTCCCATTCCCATCATGTGTATAAAGCGAAAAACAATGTTCCCCATAGCTTGCTTTCGGGGAATGTCGTCAACAACAATTACAGGCCTGCAGTGCTTCCATCCTTTTATTGATGCATTGATAGCCATGAACAAGAAGAGGAACGTGTCATCCTCCTTTCTTACTATTTCAGTGATCGATCCGGGATTCGTTCCTCCAACATGTACAAGTAAGCTGGTAGTTTCGATAACACTCATCCGACATTTCTCTTATTATTTCCAGTGCTTTCTCTTTTGATCTCCACGCCTTTTTGTAGTCAAGACTTATTCCATGCTCATCCTTCATGTCTCTAATTATATATGTTGGCATGTGGACTATTTTGATGTTGTTGAGGTACGTTGATTTGATAAGGTCCCCAACTATTTTTGCGGTGGCGTGCCTATTGTCGTTCATCCTCTTATCCAGCGGACAAGTGTGTTGTTTCGTGTTTTCTTACTATGAATCTTGTTGTCCCTGATGTGGATGAGGCTTTCAAATGCCAATTGCAATTTTCATCGAGACACTTTATGTAGTATTGCTTTTTGCATGACTTCTTCACCTTATATTGGAAGTGATGTTTCAACGCATAACAACTGACCTATTTGATCAATTCCTCCTTGGTGTTGTAGACATCTCCCTTTTGGAATTGTTCTTCACCATGTATACTTTCTTGAATTTATGTTGTGTCTTCTCCGACCACATTTCTGCTTATAAGGTTTGCGTAGTCGATGTAGTCAATCACGTTTTGGCCCATGTTTTCCATGAGGGAGCTCTCTACAGACATGTTGCTCGTTCCTTCCATTGCATTTTGCTGTGTTGTTACTTGTAGGCTTGGCTCCTTTGATTTTGAAAGATACTGGCCTTCTGAGATCGGAACTATGTCTATGCACAAAGGAAACCTCATGCAGTCCGTTTCTTTGCTTTTCACTTCTAGGTAGAATTTGAGATTGTAATCACTTTCAATCTTCAATGGTGCGATCTCTTTCAATTTGTATTTAATACGCATAGCTTCTACATCTTTTCTGTATTGAATTTGTTGTTCCAAGATTTCCTTTAGTTTGTTGAATGTGCAGTCCATTGGAATGAGTATTCCTGTTATCTCAAAGTTGGTATACTCTCTATTTTCTTCCAATTGTCCATTGTGGTATACGACATCTGGGATTTTCTCCATGCAACTATGGAATTCAATGGAAAGTTGGCTAAGTGAAACATATAAAAAAACATAAATGAAACACGTATAAAACAATGTTTCATGTACGACAAGAAGCAATGTGTTGTATTAGGCGAAGCATTGCCAATGGAAACAATTGTGAAACAAGAAAGAAACATATGTGAAACAATTATGTAATGTATTGCATTTAGATTCACATGATTTAATTTGTAGATGATCACGAGAAGCAATTTTTGTGAATTTTGGATCATAATTCGAACAAAATAAGCATTTTGAAGCTCAAAACTGTCAGGTTTTTGGATTCTCATGCAAAATTCCTGGTTTAATTCAATGTCAATTTCATCCAATACACATTGAATCCTAAATTTCTATCTGTAAAATCATGAAACTGATTGAAACAAGGTTTTCTCAGATTAAGATAAACAGATCGTGTTGTTGTTACCTGGTTTGGTCTTCTTCTTCCTCTTGATATTGAGTTTGAATTGTTCTCTCTAGTGATCCAAAGATTTCTCTCGATTTTTTTCTTGCAATCTCTGCGTTTTCTTACATTTGTTCGTTATTTGTTGGGATGAGAGAATTCTATGTTGATCGAGAGATCTTGTTGCGCCATGATTTTTGGAGGAGGAATGGTCTAATATCTTTCAAGAGCGTATTTTTGTCCAAATTTAACCGATGTTGGC
Source organism: Rehmannia glutinosa (assembly GCA_016081115.2). Classification (NCBI taxonomy): domain Eukaryota; kingdom Viridiplantae; phylum Streptophyta; class Magnoliopsida; order Lamiales; family Orobanchaceae; genus Rehmannia; species Rehmannia glutinosa. Next base: position 139,197 of record JABTTQ020003225.1, read on the forward strand.
ATATTTGGGAAAGAACATGGGATGGGGCATATTGTGCGGGGATAGGGGTTGGAAAGTGGGGTATTCATGTCATTTTCCCAAGAATTTATATACCCAAAATTTGCATGTTGGTCGTCCATATCAGGACAATATATGGTTTTTATATTTTTTTGTCCCAAAAGTGATGATAATGTGTAAAATATCAATTCCCAAAATTAATAGTAACTCCCACAATCACTTATGAGTCTCATAATCACTTATTCTAAATCAAACTCTTATTTCTATAGGATACAAATCACTTAGTGAAATAAGTCATCTAATATATTAGGTCTCTAATAATTGTGTTGTATCATCACTTATTATCCAAGGTACTAAATAAAATTAGAATAAAAAAACATAAGTCAAAAATATCAATCAAGCAATTTAGATATTTTAAATATGTATAAACATTAAATTCGAAATTTATAAAATAAAAACAAATACATAATGCAAAAATGATTTTATTAGTTACTCGCTCAAGAAGAATTTGAACCGGTTAAAAGATCGCGTTAAAAGTCGAAAGAAACCGACAATCGTTAAAGAAGTGCAATTAGGCGTTATTACGCACCACATAAAATAAAGTTATTCTAAATACAAGTGATATATCTACTAGCTAAATTAAGTAGTAAGTAATTTAACAAAACCAAATATGAAACACTTGCTATTTCAATATAGAAGTTGGATTTTTAATAAAATAAACCTCGAGCGCTATTGTTTGGAAAAATAGAAATTTTACTAAATGAGTTTTCAAGACAAAGATATGGTATTTTTATTTCAAAGTCTCACAAATTTAAAAGTAAGTTTGTTTAAATCAAAATGGAAGTTTTTGTAAGTCCAAGCGGCTACGATAATCTAGAGGGGGGTGAATAGATTATCTCCATTTTCTCGATTATGCCCTCTTTTTCGAATTAAACAAGCCAAGACAAGAATGAAGGTGCGGGAAGTAAACAACACGCGTCGATTTATAGAGCTTCACCCCACCTAGGGACTATGTGCTCTACCACCCCAAAGATATCCAGGGATGAATTGCAAAAAGAAAAAGAATTTTATTAATTACCACAATTAATACAACATCACCTTACATCACCTCTTTGGAGATTACCACAATCTTCAATGGCACCTTGTGAAGATTACCACAATCTTCAACCTTTAAAAACACCAAATTCTTCAACACCTCAAAGAGTACCAAACTCTTCAATAAGAAGATTACCACAATCTTCTTGCACCTAAAACCTAGATCACCCAAGTGTGTTCTTACCACAAGAACACTCACAAGGATATCTTGTGTTGAATGATGAACCCAAAAATTCAAGATTACAACTCGATAATGAATAATACAATTTTGAGTGCAAGTGTAATCAAGAAATAAGCCTAGACCTCAAGATGTGAAAGTAAAAGACCTTAGGCTATTATAACAAGAATATTGAAATTGAAGAACAAAAGTGTTTGCTTGAATGTATCTTGTTGTGTTGTAGTATTCTCTCTTATTGGGTTGATTCAATTCTTCCTCTATTTATAGATGAGGTCTTGGATTGATTTCCAGACATTGGCTCCTTCATGGAGAGTGATTTCTGCAAAAAATAATGTAATTAAACTCAAGAAATAGCTATTAGAAATCAACACCTTAAATTGAGGAAAAGTTGTCGAAAACCAACGGATAGTTTCTTCATCAAAAGCGTATAGCGGCCCGGTCGCCAAGACAGGATAGAAGTTTGAAAGTATTTTCATGAAAATACACAGAGGACGATCTACGGAGGGTCCGACCGGTCGACCTGTGGACCGATTGGGCTCCTCCAAAATGCAATATAGGGAGTTTCGTATTCAAAGGTTCACTCCCGGTGCAGGCCGCCCTTAGGTCGGGTCGGCGGTCGCCACACCGCCGTCGACCTCGGGTCGACCCGTCTCCTCTCCTATTTTCCTTCCATCCCATTTTTGTTTCAAAACTCAACTCAGTGCGGGTTGCCCTATAGGGCGACAGGTCCAACACGAGACAAAAGTGTTGTCCAATTTTTGTCGAAAATAAACTTCAAGAAATACTCCGAAAAACTAGTAAAAATATTTTAGACCGATCGGGAGTATTTGGACAGCATTTAGAAGCATTGTTTTAGTGTATAAACACAATGAAACAAATTCATCAAAAATCATGATAAAACATTTATGTGTTGTCCAATTTTTTCAAAATAAACTTCTAGAAATACTCGAATAATTAGTAAAAACATTTTATATCGATCGGGAGTATTTGGACAATATTTAGAAACATTGTTTTGGTGTAAAAACACATTTAAACAAAATTATCAAAATCATGATAAAAACATTTATCTAACAAACTCCCCTTTTGATGATTACAAACCAAATCAATTTTAAGAGGGCGATTTTGTAAACAAAACAAATTTTCGGTAAAAAATAAACTATCCATTTAGAGCGACAACATTCCACGCATAATAATCACAAGGATGGGAGTAAAGATTTTCAAAACGTTTTGCAAAAGCTCCCCTATCAACATGCACAACAAAGAGTAATATAGAAGCAATCAAACAAAAGCTAAAACTTAGCTTTTACAATGTGAACAAAAATATCATGAGCTTAGAAGATCCCTCTGTCAAAAACAATCATCAATAAAGAATAACAAGTCCATAATATACCCATTGGACTAGATTTTGTTCACAACTTTTGGCTTAAACTAGCCACAACTTATAGCTTCTTTCGTGAGCTTAGAAGCTCCCCCTGTCAAAAACAATCATCAATAAAGAATAACAAGTCCATAATATATCCAGTTTCTCCCCCTTTGGAATCATCAATAAGAATGTTAGCAAGATAAAAAGAAGTCATGTGTATCAAAGTGCGCTAAGTAGTCGATTTATCGAGCTTTTGATCATTTAGCTTAAAAATCCAAAAGCTAAGGGAAGAGTTGATCAAATGACTTGTAAAAGTTCGTAAAAGCTCATTTGATTTGCAAAACATGATCTCTATAAATATATAAGACTTTTGAAATCGAGAGAATCATGTGGGTGATGAATTTTTCTTTGAAACATTTTATCAAACACTTGGCGGGCGTCAAATAATAAAGAAGATAAAGCACCAAATTCAATTATACAAATATCATCCAACAACAACCATCATGCCCAACACAAACATATGAGAATTCCAACAAAATATTGAAGGCGAAGCACAATCTCAAGGGTTCAACCCAATTGAGATAAAGAAGAAGAATTCTTACCAATTAATCGGAGATGTCGGGTATCATGGATGATATATCAATAGTATAAAGTCAAAAATGTATAATTTACAAGAAAGAAATCATTTTGAGTGAATTGTGTGTGAAACTTGCAAAGTGCGAAAATAGTGAAAGCCACAAAACATTGGCTAAAGCAGGGGGCGAAAACGATTTTATCAACAATTTGCATCGGCTCGGCCGGTCGGAGGTGAGGTCGGCCAGGTCCAATATGAGGTCGACCGATCGACCTCACTCCATTTGGTCTTTGAAGTTATCTGTTTTGCCATTTTTGAAATTTGATCCCAAAATTCGATTTTTCACCCCTAAGTTTTACATACGAAATGCAAACATAGACCTCATTCAATATACATTATGTCTCAACAAGCTCGAAATGAGGTAAAAGACTCGGTGGTTAATGATTAAAAACAAATGTCGGCGAGTTATCCTTGAGACGGAATTAAACACATCTCAATATTTCGTTTTAGAAACACAATCCCTTAGAACAAGTTATCGAATCTCAATATGTTTTTAGTTCGATTATAACGAACCATATTTTGAAAATTATTATCACGGACTTGTTATCCCGAAAAATGTGAATGTTTTAAAACTTTAGGTAAACAAGTCATAAGAAGAAGTGCCTTTCAAATATTTGAAAATTTCTTTTAACGGCACTTTAATGAGATTCGTTGGGATAGTTTTGAAGTCGAGCATATAGACATATGGCATAAAAAATGTCGAGTCTATGGGAGTAATAAAAGTTTATGAACATACCTCGAATTTGTTTGTCAACCGATATGCCTTTCTCAAACTTTGTCCATCTTGATATTGGTTGCCATAGAAGTAGAGACGGTTCTTCCTTCTTCAATACCGAACTTCTTCAAAAGTTCTTTTGTATACTATGATTGTGAAATATAACCACCTTCTTGGCATTTCTTATCTTGAAGTCCAAGGAAAAAGTTGAGCTCCTACAACATGCTCATTTCAAATTCACCTTGTATTAACTTGGAAAATTTCTTGCCTTGTTTCGAAAAATATTGCCTTGGTCATCAAGCTTGTTCCGAAATACCAAAAAACATTCCTGCAAAATCTTAACAAGATATTTTGCACAAGAGCATAGTAATATCGAATAATATAGACAAGTAACACATACTATGCTTAAAAGAAAATCATCAAGAGTTTAATAAAAACATGTAAGTTCAAATATGCTTATAGGAAGCTATATAAGGTCTCTTTTGAAATTAGAAAATTCGAGAGCATATAGTCGATACCTTATTTAAAAGAAGTATTTGAACAAGAGTTTTGACAAAGCAAATAAGACTAAGGACATGAATATGTGCAATCAAATGCATAATTTTGAGAGGAGGATAAAAATCGAATGTTTTATCAAAAAAATATAATCCTTTATAAGTGTTGGATAAAACAAGCTTTATCGAATAGTGCCTTTCAGAATCGAAAAATCCTCTTAATGGCACTTGTATGAGAAACTTTGAAATATCTTGAAAAGCAAGCACATAGGCATATGGCAAAAATATATCGAGTCTATGAGATGAATAACAATGGTGAGCGTGCCTCGATAGTGTCACGCCCCAAACGTGACGCGACAACGATCAATCACTTAAAGCAGAATTAATCAGCGAGTCTAATCCAAAGGTACCAAACTCCAAGTGAAATAAGTCTAATGCGGCGGAATTATAACAACCACGAGTACAAATTATATCTTAAGGTCCTGGCAAGATCCGAATACAACCCAAAAGATTATCTTAATTAACTTACAGTCAAACAAAATAAAATGAAGGAGTCCAACAACAACAACAAAAAAGTAAAAGGAAATATCGCTCCACATCATCGATAGAGATTCAATCTGCGGTAGGTTCGATGTCTTCAAATGTGAACTCTTCATCTAAAGGTTAGAAAAAGGAGGGAATGAGACAGAAATCTCGGTGGATGGGGTGATCGTGTGTAAGTGTGGCGATATAAATAGTTAATGCGAGAAATTTAGTTGTATGAAAACGCATGAGAGATGATGCATGATTTCACACACGATCCACAAGCGTCGTGATAAATATATTTAATTAATATACTTATACGATTAAAAAGCGATTCATGGTCAAGCGGCGCACTATGGTCCAAGCAAAAGGAGGATTGCGTGACGGATTTGTAACGCCAATCTATGCAAGACAAGTAGCGGTTGCGCGTCGGATTTGTAGCGCCAACCTATGCAATACAAGTAAACGGATTTGTAGCGCCAACCTATGCAATACAAGTAGCGGTTGCGTCACGGATTTGTAGCGCCAACCTATGCAATACAAGTAGCGGTTGCGCACGGATTTGTAGCGCCAACCAAACGGGTCCGATTAACTCCAGGAATCGTGTGGATCGACAGCGATTCCTTCGTTCTTCCTTGTAACTCCCGAGCAAGATGGTCAAGACTGTCACCTTATCGCTCCGTAGGCAAAGACAAAATCCACAGTGGAGCTAGCAAGGCTCGGATTTGTCATAATCATGATTATACCTCAAGTACTACGACCCGCTTCCCTTGGACAAACTCCGTCCCTCGGTTGCGGGATTAGGGCGATGGGGTAGGAAGAGTGGAATAGCGGCCGAGCTGCCGGTTCCATCCCGACGTATCCATTCATTGTGAGCTCGACACACCAAGTTGACTCAAGCAGGAAAGTAAACACAAGTTCATGTAGTCAACCAGGCGCAATGAGTATTATTGATTCGGGAGCGCAGTTCATGAAAAGTTCTCAAAAATTTGCACAAGATAGTTATGGCGTTGGTGGAGTTATTGGGATGAAGATAATTATCGGGAGGATAAGTAGTCTTCGATATCTTAAGGATTAGGAGGAACATAAGTCCGTTATAAATTGAAATCGCGAGACAAGGAAATCGCCCGCGATCGGGTATTAATGTCGGTCAAGACGATTCGATAAGTCAAGGATTTTTAACAAAATAAAATATTTTAATTAAATATTAAAGTCAGAGGGTCCAGCGCTGTTTTATTAAATAAAAAATAATTTAAGTTAGGTCCTTGATAAAAAGAAAAATTTACAATTAGCCTCGTTTTGTAAAAACCAATACTTTTGGGGTTAAAAATTGAATAAATAAATATCCCGACCTTGAAAAATTATGAGGTCAGTTCCTAAAATCTCTAAATTGTTCAGAGATTCAGGTTTTTAAAGTTTTGAGGTCGAGTTTTTATAAAATTCTCACATTGGCCCCAAATTTGTTAAAATTGTCATTTCGGGCCTTAAGTTTAAAATAATCGGAACTCACAAACCGGAAGGGCTTCTAATGTGATTCCAATTGGAAAATGTCACTAAGGTTGGTGGAATATTGGGACAAAAGCAGTTTTAAAACGTCATAAGTATAGGTCCCTCAACTTTTGAAAATCTCATTTTTGTCCCATTTTGAAATAATTGCCTTTAAGGCTTTTAGGGGTCCAATTGTTATGAAATTTGAACCTTGGGTCCAAAATATAATTATGTTATAGGTAAATTAGCATTTCCAGGTACATGGGCTGTATAAGTCCTGGAAATTTCATTTGGGTCCTCAAGTTTAATCTTTTACAATTTGGTCCCTCAAGTTTTATAAAATTACTTTCCAAGCTCTAAACACTTGGATTTTGGAATACACATAAAATATGTTATTTCCAGTCCCTTAAGAGTTAAAATTTCAAATTTTAAATTTAGGGTCTGGTACAGTTTCGAAATTTGCAAAATAGCCCTTAAACTTCTCAAATTTTACAATCTAGTCCTTGGGCTTTTAAGGGTTGATTTTATTTATCTAAAAACTCTTAAAACTTTATTAAAATGTCAAAACATCATTTTTGGACCTGAGTACAGTCCCAAAAATCGAAATTTGCAGAGAGGTCCCTTAAGTTTTATTTTCTTGCACTTAAGTCCACCAACTTTCCATTTTTGCATTTTAAGTCCAAAAATCGAAATTTAATCAATTATGCTCGACTTGTCCAGGTTATAGGCCATACAAAACATAGATTTCAAGAGTCATCAACATACATATCCATCTCATACAAGAATTTATCAAATATGACAATAAAGTGTACATGTATGTCCTAATTTTCGGTAAATCGCATTTTGAGCAACACTTGAGAAATTTTTCAACTTGATACAAGAAAATAGCATGCAATACATAATATATATCTCAAATGCTCAATAACAAAATACTACATGCATTTTTATGAATTAAAACACCTAGAAGTTGAAAGGATTTTTCCACCCACCTTAAAGATCGGTTTGTTGGTGAAAATGGGATAAATCTCTCTCGGTGAAGGAATGACTTAGGTCAGCCCCTAAGTCAAGGAATATCAAAAAATATAGGAGTTATAAGAATGTGGTTAAAAATTAAGGGAAAAGAAGAAGATAGTGAGAAAATTGGAAATACTACACTTACCTTGTGTAGTGAGTAAAATGTGACTAGTAATGGCTTCCAAGTATAAGGTTTTGGTCACCCTTAATGTCAACCACCAAGGTCAGCCCCTAAAACTCCAAAAATGAAAATGGAGTGTAAAAATTTGGAAAATAGAAAGAGAAGAAGAAAGTGTACTAAAAATTCCATTTCTTACCTTATAGTCCAACTTCTTCACAATTTTTCTTCAAGATGACTAGTCTCTTAACTTCTTCAAAGGTCTTCTAGGTATACCTCAAATTCAAAAATCAAACTTAAATTAGAAGGTGAAAGAGGTGAGCTAGAAGGTATAAGAATAGATTGAAGAAGAAAATTTCTTACCTTGTGTAGTGTATATGGTTGAATTTTTGAAGAAAATGGAGATGAATTCTTGAAGTTTTGGTTAAGTGTTAGTGAAGAAGATGAAGAATAGGTAGAGAGATGTAGGAGGATTTTTAGAGAGAGGTAAGAGGAATTTCAAGACTTAGAAGAAATTTGGTGTTGGTGAAATGAAATGGGAAGAATAAAAATTTTGTTTTGTTTTGATTAAATGATAAGTTAGAGTAATAATTGAGGAATTGGGGAAGAAAGTAATATTTAGGTATCTTTATTAGGGACAATGGGCCAAAATGCTAAGCTTAGGGAAATGTTTTTTTTTTTTTTGGTCTTGTTTGACCAATTGGATGATTGAAATGGTGGGATTAATTTAAGATGTAGGTTTGAATTAATGGTGTATAAATACACAAGAGGAATACACAAGGTGTACATGTACAAGAGTTGAGAGATATTTCTACACCAAAAAAATACACCAATGCCGTCCCCTAAGGGTATTTTGGTAATTCCATATATTTTTCTTTCCAAAATTGATGATAATAGATGAATAAATATCAATCTCCAAAATAATTAGTGATGTCCTTGATCACTTATAAGTCTCATGATCACTTAATCTAAATCGAATTCTTAATTCTATAAATTATAATCCCTAAAATAAATAGTCTCTTAAAATTCTAAGGTGACTAATAATACACCAATAATAATAATGATGATCAACCAAGTGATCATAAATGCGAATTAAAATTAATAAATGATTATGATCACAAATAGAAATTAAAAGAATTAAATGCAAAATATATTTATCATTAATATTTACCCGCCAAAGTGACGCGGTAGAATTGTCAAATAGTACAAAGACGATCGTGATACAAGTACATGTTCGAATAAAAATCGAGGGCTTCACGGATAGTTTATTTCACTCTTGACATATTATGACGTAGATGGTCATTTATGAAGGTACATATCCTACACAATTCTTAAACAATTCTTGCACAAAATATAATGGTAAAAGTGTAGGCTAAAGCAATAATAGATGTCACAAGTATGCTTATGCTATATAAATCCATAAGAAATAACAAAGCACATTAGTCTTAGTAAATGCACAAGAGTTTTTTTTTACAAACATCATGCAAGGTCTCATTTTCAAAAGATTTTAAAAACACAAATATTTATTGAAGACCTTAATTTAAAAATAAATATTTGAAAATTCATTTTGACAATTAAGACACAACAAGATAAAATGCATATTTAAATAGGGAGATACGGTTTACCAATTACGCCATTTCCATGGGTTGTGTCTTTCCCATTGTTGATGGTATCTTCCTCTTTGAAAATCATCTTGTTGATGATAGCTTCTCCAATTGCTCCATTTCCAAGGATTGTGACTTTCCCAATGTTGATGATGCCTTCCTCTTGGAAATTCTTTGTGATGTTGTCTTCTCCTTTGATCAAATGAAAAGGTCATTTGATGTCTTATTGGCGGTATGAATTTTCTTTGATTGTTCTTCCGCCGAGTACCTAATATGACATTGTTTTGTGGTACCCTCAAGTGTTTGGGTCCTTTGGGATTAGCTTTGAGACTTTTAGGTCTCCAATAATAATTAGAGCTATTTCTAGCCCGACAAGAATTAGCCGTGTGACCCTTTTTACCGCAATAAAAACAAGTAATAATTCTAGGAGCATAATGACCAACATGCTTAGAGACTTGATTCTTTTTCATATGATTAACGACATTAGGCTTATGATCAAGTCCTAGTTTCAAGTTATCACAACTATGAACATCAACAATTTTGGTCATTTTATCGGTACTCAAGTTGAATTTTAATAACTCCTTTTTCATGCAATTAATATCCTCAACAAGAGTACTATTTTCCTTTTTAAGGATTCTAACCTTATCAATTGTGATAGTGTGAGCACATGAAAGTGATTCATAAGAAGTAAATAAATCATCCTTATCTTTTTCAAAACATTGAATTCCTTTTTCAAATTTTTGTATTTAACAAGTAAGCATTGGAATTCATTTTGAAGCTCATCGAGAATCATTTTGCAAACCCTCATAATCATCATGCATTTCATTACTAAAATAAATAGAAGAGTTTGAGCGTATATCATTGTCTTCGTCGATGCCCATTAAACATTTCTCGGCTTCTTCATTATCGGAAGTTGTAAGAAGCTCATCCCATGTTGTTGGATTTGATATATCCATTTGAGAGGTAGATGCTTTTGAGTTGCTCCTTTCATTTGCATATACTTCATAGATAACTTCTAATTTTCCTATGCTTCATGTGCCGATCGTATTCCTCGAATATGACCATATTCGAAAATATAAGTGAACAATGAAGAATATTTAGAGCTTTACCATTTAAGGAGAGAATTTCCTTTTCTTCATCATTGAGCTCCTTGAGGACTTTGGAGGTGTGAGGTGAGTCTTTCATTGGGATGGAATCTTCATTCATGACCGTGTTCCAAATATCGAACCCGCAACTTTGTAAATAGCATTCCATTCTTTCTTTCCAACATGTATAATTTTTGGAATCGAATAGTGGTGGCTTGTTGGTGGAGGCGCGGGTAAGGTATACTTCATTCGTAGCCATTGATCGTTTCTCTTTACTCGCAATGTGGAACGAGCTTGCCAAAAAAGTTTGGCTCGATACCACTTGTAAGTCCAAGCGGCTACGATAATCTAGAGGGGGTGAATAAATTATCTTCAATTTCTCGATTATGCCCTCTTTTTAGAATTAAACAAGCCAAGACAAGAATGAAAGTGCGGGAAGTAAACAACACGCGTCGATTTATAGAGCTTCACCCCACCTAGAGACCACGTGCTCTACCACCCCAAAGATATCCAGGATGAGTTTCAAAAAGAAAAAAGAATTTTATTAATTACCACAATTAATACAACATCACCTTACAACACCTCTTTGGAGATTACCACAAACTCCCTTGAAGATTACCACAATCTTCAACGGCACCTTGTGAAGATTACCACAATCTTCAACCTTGAAGAACACCACATTCTTCAACACCTCAAAGAGTACCAAACTCTTCAATAAGAAGATTACCACAATCTTCTTGCACCTAACACCTAGATCACTCAAGTGTGTTCTTACCACAAGAACACTCACAAAGATATCTTGTGTTGAATGATGAACCAAAAATTCAAGATTACAACTCTATAATGAATAATACAATTTTGAGTGCAAGTGTAATCAAGAAATAAGCCTAGACCTCAATATGTGAAAGTGAAAGACCTTAGGCTATTACAACAAGGATATTGAAATTGAAGAACAAAAGTGTTTGCTTGAATGTATCTTGTTGTGTTGTAGTATTCTCTCTTATTGTGTTTCTTCAATTCTTCCTCTATTTATAGATGAGGTCTTGGATTGATTTCGGACATTGGCTTCTTCTTGGAGAGTGATTTCTGCAAAAAATAATGTAATTAAACTCAAGAAATAGATGTTAGAAATCAACCCCTTAAATTGAGGAAAAGTTGTCCGAAAACCCAACGGATAGTTTCTTTGTCAAAGCGTATAGCGACGGTCGCGCACGGATAGAAGTTTGAAAATATTTTCACGAAAATACACAGGGGGGACTGGTCTCTGGGGTCCGACCGGCCGACCCTGTGTGGACCGGTTAGCAGCTCCTCCCAGAATGCAATACGAGGAGTTCTATATTCAAAGGTTCACTCCCGTGCACGGTCGGCCGGCCCAACACGAGATGAAGTGTTGTCCAATTTTTGTCGAAAATAAACTTCAAGAAATACTCGAAAAATTAGTAAAAACATTTTAGACCGATCGGTAGTATTTGGACAACATTTAGAAGCATTGTTTTAGTGTAAAAACACAATGAAACAAATTCATCAAAATCATGATAAAACATTTATGTGTTGTCCAATTTTTCAAAATAAACTTCTAGAAATACTCGAATAATTAGTAAAAATATTTTATATCGATCGGGAGTATTTGGACAACATTTAGAAGCATTGTTTTGGTGTAAAAACACATTTAAACAAAATCATGATAAAACATTTATCTAATGAGTTTTGCATAAAGATGAAATAGATAACCGATGCTAAATCCATTAACATAATACGTTGCGCAAAATAAACAGTAAATATAAGAATAAATTATCGGAATATTTAAATATTATATCGAAAAAATATCCACGATAAAAGTATCCCGGTGGCAGAATATTTTGAAAAGATGTCATCACATGCACAACACGTGAGGGCAAAATTGTCAAATCATCCAAAGTGATAAAAGTTATTGCACTTTGCAACCCAAACTTTATGTTATTGTTACTTTGCAACCTAAACGTTACGTTTGAACTTTGCCACCTCACTTCAAAATAAATAAATAAAAAATTATATTACTTAATATGTATTTATCTCTTTTTATTAAGAAAATATATATTTTAGTTAATACAAAAGTATATTGACAAGTTAATTTATTAAAAATTAAATAATTATACGACCATTTAAAATTAACAAATTAAAGATATATATTTATAAAACTTTAACAGTGAAAATGCATTATAAAAATGTTCAAAGTTTTCTAAATGCGACGACATCATTGCTAATAAAGAAAAAGAATGTTGAATATGGTTAAATTATAATGCCAAAGTTTACTTATTCATAAATTTCATAAATGGACAACGATATAATTTGATCTTATTTATGATTGCGATTATTAATTATTTTTTATATTATTAATATGCAAAAACAACTTATTATATATAATTTTCCTAAATCAATGAAGATGAAATTTGATCGATAATTCATTACGATGGACCATCAATTGTAATATTAACATTTAGGGAGATGGAGAGAAGAAGAACTTTACAATACATCATTATTTTAGTTACGACACGAGTAATAATCTAACTTAATATGTAATTTTACTTTAAAGGTTTGATATTTATTATTTTTTGAATCATTGGCGTAATCACACATAAAATTATTTCCTATATTGGAACTAGTTATTATTACATGTCTACATGTCATACACGTCGAAATATTTCAAATGAAAACAAGATATACTATCCTTTTTGAATAAACACTCGAATATCTATATTGTCTTTAATAATAATTAATTTTTATATCTATCCTTCAACAACAGTTCTACAAACATTATTTCGGTGACAACATGAGTAATAATCAACTTATAATATGTAAGTATACCTTAATTGTTTAATATTTGTTAATCTTTTAATTATTATCGTAATGTCATTTCTTGGTTATTACACGTGGAGAAAGTTCAAAAAAAAAGATACCATTATTTTGGAAATAAAAACTCGATTATCATAATTTCTTTAAGGGTTATTGATGATTTTTAGTACTGAACTATGGGCACTTTCTTTGGTTTGGTATCGACGTTTGCGATTCACTAATTTAGTACCCATACTTCACATTTTTTTATAAATCGGTACCTATTAACTTAAAATAACAACAATGCCCCCAAGACTTTTTAGATAATTAAATTAAAAATTATTAATTATTTTTATTAAAAAGATGATTTTTAATTAAAACTATTCAATTTAAAACATAAAATTTAATTAACAATAACTTATTAATAAATTAATTATTTTAATACTAAAATCATAATTGTAAAAACATTAAATTAAATAAATTATTTTTAAGTTTAAAAATTCATTTAAAAATTATTTAAAAATTAATATTTAGAAATTGTTTTTAATTTTCCTTTTAATTTTCAAATCTAGTTACCTAATTAAATTTTCTTTTTAATTAACTAAATTTCAATTTACTTTTATTAATTTACTAATTTAATGTTATTAATTATTATTTTTCCAAAATTCATTAGTATTTTTAGAAATTTCTTTTTATTTTTATTTTTATTAATTAAATTATCAAAACATTATTTGCTTTTATAACTTAATTTAATTCCAAAAATTTCTTTTAAGTTGAATAATTTTTGGGGGCCATTTTTGTTATTTCATGTGAATTGGTACCAATTTATAAAAAATGTGAAGTATGGGTACTAAATTGGTGAATTGCAAAATCTAGATACCAAACCAAAGAAAGTGCATATAGTTCGGTACTAAAAAATTAATAACCCTTTCTTTAATATTAGGTTTTATTTCTATTCTTCAATATAAGTTTCTTGATATATATATATATATATAGGTGAGTACATGAGGACAAATCATTTAAGGTGAGTACATGAGGACAAATCCGAACGTCGCCTTATTTTTTTAAATGGTCCATTAATTCGTTTTTCCAATTTTTTTTTAATTGATTTATTATATAATAAGGTTAGTTAAGTAATTTTAAGTCATCCATGGATAACTCAAAATGCATTATGGCGAAAATCTCTCATTCCTTTTATTTGTTTCAACCGACCTTTGACTTACCATATATTGAAGGTTCCTTCTTTATCGATTTAGTGGTAGATTTACCGTATCTTTTGCTTCTAATATCCATATGCAAACACGAAATTCTCGTAACATTAGCTTATTCTCGAAAGTATACAAAGAGCATCCCGAAATCATTTGGTACGAAAGTTGTAAATTGAAGAAGACCCGACTTGGTAATTGGCTAGACGGCGAGTCGCACTATTTCAACATAAGAAGGTATATTTTTTGGTGGTGTAGATTCATATTTTGTTCTTCTTTATAGTTTTTTATCTTTTGCATCTTGTTTGTTAGAGTTTGTCTTTTTTTTAGTTTTTGGTTTTTTTTCTGGGATGTTATTGCAATTGTTTAAGTGTTTTTCGGTGGGATATTTTCGATTTTGGTTTTTTCATTGTTAATCTCATGATAAGCCCTAGGTGAAATTTGTTATGGTGTATTGTTGCGTTTTTCTGTAGGACATTGATAGGGTTGGATAAATTCTGTTCATAAGTGGTAAAATTACCAGTTCTTAGTCGATGTAAATTTTTAGTCTGGGATGTTGTTTTATTGAGGTTTTAAACTGCATATTGTTGCTGATAATTTTGCTTATTTATGTTGTATATTATGCTTATGCATGTTTTATATTATGCTTTGAAACAAGAGGTAATTAGTATTGCCATGTTTTTTCTAAGTCTGGAGGGATTGCCTATTGATGTTTTTCAACTGCTTATTGGTGTTGACAATTACGCTTATGCATGTTTTCTATCATGCTTATGCATGTGTTATAGTATGCTTATGTTTTATTTGGTTTTATGCTTATAAATGTTTTGTCTATTAATAAATGCTTTTATTAAATGACTAGTGTCTCTTTTCTATGGAAAAGGAAGGCGCTGACTATTGACGATCGTGCGAGGAGACGAGTAATAAGGAGGTGGGAAAGGATAATGGAAAAAAGTGGTAGATTGTAGTAAGGTCTTTGAAGAATCCGAATATCCTAGGTTTTCTGATTAGTGCGTATTTATTTTCATTATTTTTAGATACTGTAAGCAGAATTCATTTGCTTTTGTAAGCATAATTCAATTACTTTGTAAGCAGAATTCAATTGCTTTGTAAGCAATTATTTTCATGGTATTTTATCTTGTTAGCGTAATTCAAATGATTTATAAGCGATAGTATTCAATTGCTTTGTAAGCAATTATTTTCATGGTATTTTATACTCTTAGCAATTATGTTCATGTTTTTGTATTCATCCCTTCTTTTGGAGTCATATTTTTGTCACATTTAGGTATCCGAGTTCGGAGATGAATCCGAGCGTTATTTCAATCTGTTGTTGCGGCTCATGTGCAATCCCAACCGATTCAAACAAAAAAAATAATTAAGCATCATTTAGAATATGCATAAGCATATAATTATGCACATGTAAGCAAATGTATAGTCATATCTAAGCAAAAATCTTGGTTAGAACAAATGGGGCATAATCAAAAATTTTGAATACATACAAGCTAGCAATAGTGCATACATAAGCAACATTTTCGTCTAACCCAAGCAAAATTGCGGGTTAAAAAAACCAATGATTGAATGAATGGGGAGTTCATATAAGTTTTTAATTTTTGCATAACATGATATTTCTTATCAAACAAACTATAATTAACCGAGAGTTTAAAACACAAGTAAAAATTAAGCAACATTTTGCATACGTGGGATCAAGTATTTAAGAACCTATAAGCAACATTCGATCATATCAAGCAATTTTTTTTAAAAAATAAGGATGAAGAAATGAATTTCTCGCACAACATGATAGGTTTTGCATATTCGCAAGTCTATCATAATTACAAGCATGTACATAAGCACAAATAAGCAACATGCTAAACACGCATAAGCAACTTATGCGGGTAAACAAAAAATTAGAATGATGAATCGAATGCTTATTTTAAAAAATGCGAATCAAACTTTAATTGGATTGGTAAAAATGGACAAAGTATAAACAAAAAAATGGAATGGTAATTGGGACGATTTCGCTTTCTGATTCGGTGGATTGTGATTGCAAATTTGATGGTAACTCATCCTATTTTCATGGGATTTACTAGATTTAGCCAACCCCTATTTTTATGTGGACTAATTTGCCCCCATTTTGACTTTATCATATATTTTATTAACATTAATCATATTTAATAATAACCATTGAAATATGTAGATCTTTGGCCTGGATTTGGTCCTATGTACTCATATAATAGAGGGTCCTATATAACTCTCCCCTATATATATATATATATATATATAACCAAATTCACGAGAATGTCGAAATAGTTTCACGATAAAATGAAATATTAGGAGCAATGTGACCCAATGATATTGTTAAACAAAATATATGAACGAACCTATGAAGCATTGATACGACACAGTGCAGAATATGGTATGTTTTGAAATTAATTTTAATGATAGATATACGACTAGGGTATATATTTACATATAAAATTATCTATTTTATATTATTGAAAATACACACGTACTAAGTATAATTAAAAATACAATGTTTCAAATATAAAAATCTAAAATATCATAAGTACTCAAAGAAGTGTCCGCGCTTCCTAGAACGAACTCAACATCATTTCAAATCATGGCGGTTGTTGTATGTCTCTCTTTTATTTCCACGTCTTGGAATTGTGATAATATATACATCGAATTACTCCAAAAATTTTGGGAATAGATAGTCATATAGTCTCATTGTGCTCTAATATTCTCTAAGCATTCTGTAAGAACATAGAAATAAGTTTGCAACCAAAACAAATATAAACATCATTTACACTTAGAAGGAACAATTTATATATCACCACATGCAAATTCAAATCAATATTATTCCTAAGATCAAGTTATTGTTAAATGAAAGATAGGAAGGAATTAATTTTCATTCAGATAAATCCCATCAAATCGATATATAATGCAAACTCAAAACATTCTCCTAGGTAATATTGTTGTTAGAAAGAAAGACTTATCGAAAAAAACTTTTATCAAGAACATATTTACCGTCGACCGAAAAAAAAGAGTGAACAAAGAAAAAGGCAAGAACTTAACAATAATTAATAAATGAATGCAGTTAGCACAAATTGAACTAAGTGCCGACAAATAAAATCAACCAACCAAGAATACATACATAAACACATACATATATATAATATACAAAAGTATGTGTGGTCATTACATTGATTTTAATCAAAACCGAATCACACTATTAGAGTGAATAATGATAAACATGCTTTATAACTACCTGGCAGTTATGGTAGTTATGTCAGTTAGATTACAGTTAGTTTGTTAGCTGTTGTTAGTTGTCAAACTCTCTCCTTTCTTTTGTATAAATACATGTCTCAAGTACTGTTGTTAATAAGATGGTTTTCATTTGCTTATCAGTTTACAATATGGTATCCAGAGCCTCTCTTTCCGGTGGCCGATTTTCCTTTCTGTGTACTCTCCTGTTATCATCTTTGTTTGATTTCTTTTTTTTCTCGCCATTGTTATGGCCTCTGATACTCTTTCCTCCATCTTTACCGCACTACCACACCGTACTCCTCTGCATCTTCGCCTTGATTGTTCGAATTTCTCATTTTGGAAAGCACAGGTACTCTCCATAGTTCGTGCCTATGGTCTTGACGGTTTTCTGCTCGGAACTAATCTACTCCGTCGGAAATTCTGGATCCTTCACCTGATGGTTCTTCTTCATCTTCTACTATCAATCCTGTATACATATCTTGGTTGGGCCATGATCAGTTGTTACTCAGTCGGATGTTAGCATCCATCAATGATTTTATGCTTGGTTATGTCACTCAAAGTGTGTTTCTTCCACCGAGGTTTGGTCTGTTTTATCACAACTCTTTCATACTCAATCCACTACTACAAAACATGGCTTTCACATCGGTTCTGGGATACATTTTACGGCAGTTTTCGAACCAATGTAGAATACGACATTGTGGATAATCAGACATTTCTACATCGGGTATCGAACTGATGTGGAAAATCTATTTCTACATCGGTTAATTCCAAAACCAATGTACAATGTCAATTTTTGACAACGATGACTTCGATCAAGCGATGTAGAATACACACTCTACATCGGTTGTTCCAAACAACCGATGTAAACAGAGTATATTCTACATTGGTTTCTTTAAACAACCAATGTAGAATGTTTGTATTCTACATCGGTTATCTTAGGAACCGAGGTAAATAATTAATAAATATTACATTGGTTTCTTTATCAACCGATGTAATTTTTTTATTTGCAATAATTTTAGGCCCCTACACAACCAACACCTATATATGCAATATAATAAATTTTGTCTCGTATAAGAGAACAACAATATCAAAATATACAATACAACTACAATTCAAACCAGAATACCAATGTACCAAAAATACGACAACAATTCAAACCAAAATTTTAAACCAACAATACATCACCATTTCAAACCAAAATAACAATATACCAATAATACAACAACATTTCAAACCAAAATACCAATGTACCAACAATAGAACAAATTACAATACTAAGTCGATCATTTACTTTGTCTGGATCATCATGTATAATACACTTGGCTGCTTAAAATACCATATATCAGACCATGATACAAAAATGATCTCTCATGTGCCATTTTCCAAATTATATCCAATGGTAAATTGTGACAACACTCTGCAAATACAATAAGATGAATAAATGTAGCTCTTGGAAAAGTAACAAAAGTTTCATAAAATTTCAACCATCGCATCAACATTATAATGTCAAACAACATAAAATTTACAAGAGATCTAGTAGAGATAGTGAATGCAACATCATGTGTTTTCTCTTCCTAGTATATTCCTTGAGTAATATTTGAATATAATTCTTGGGGTATCTTATCAAATGCTCTTCTATTCTCACAAATATATAATAGTCTTGTGTTAGGTTACATTTTCATGGGGGATATGAGAGTGGACTTATGGGATGAGGGATTTGGAATTCTTAGTTCAATCGACATCCTTGTTTGACTTATAAATCTAAACAAAAGGATTTTTAAATCCCTCTTTAAGTTTTAGTTCATTTCTAAAGGATTTGAAATCTCTCAGAAAATCTAGTCATTTCAATCCATTCTTTTTTTCGTTTATGCACAATTGCACATCTTAATTATTGGGAGTAATGATCGGTCATTCAACATCTAATTCAACAATGTTGGGAAATTTATTGCTTAGATTTTGATGAATGCCATGTAAAACTTAGACTAGAAAGTTGGCACCCGTTTTTCTTATTACATTGTAATAGATAGGGTTGTACTTTGAGTCAAGTCGATTATGCCTGGATATGCAAGAAGTCAATCAAGACTAAAATGAAGACTTCGTTGTAAAAATTTGAGTATGGCAAGAAAGAGAAGTCAAGAACTCGATTGAAGGAGTATCGGCTAAGATACAAATGTGTGAAGTGTCGGTCAAGTCAACTCAAGAAGCCAAGTCAAGTTGAAGTGGCGGATGAGTCTTTCAATCATTGGAGCAGACTCAAGTCACCTGGGGAAAAAGGCATTTGCAAAGTCAAGACAATCGAAAAGTATCTATTGCACGTGAAGTTAAGAATATTACCTAAACAAGTAATACTTCCATGTTTCCATGTCTTAAAGTGCTCATCCCGAGAAGCGTGCAAAAGGAATAAACCAATGGGAAGACGCACTCGTGTCGACTCTAAAAAGCTTAATGTTCATTTAATACGAGGAAATGTCAATATCAAGGATCGCAACAAGACAAGCCAATGAACACAAGTGACTTTTGAAAGTCACCTATCTCTTCAACGGGCGATTTTTGAAAGTTCACTATAAAAGGCCGAGGAATCACTTTGAGAAAAGGTTACCTTGACAACCTAAACCACGAACATTCAAGCTATTATTCGAACTGTAACCTGCAAAATATTCTCAAGTTATTCAAGCAAATCCTCAAGCCTAAACTTCGAAGGAAATCGATCCAACACCAAGCTGTGAAGGAAAGACGACTTCAAATCAGAGAAAACTTTTGAAGAATCAAAAGGGGTCTACATTCCCGGGAGGATTGTAGAAAGGTTCAAGGTCGAACCAGTCTCAAGTTATTGGAGGGCTTCGTGATCAAATCCAAGAAGCTTGAGCAAGTGAGTGAAGTAGCAAGCGCAACCGCCCCTGTGAAGAAGGCCGAGTCGGACGAGAAGCCATTTGTGTGACCAAGGCATCTCCGTGATCGAGTCCCAAAGGATCAAGTCAGTTGTGTGATCAAGACTTGTATCTGGACTGATAACCACTTTTTACTCTGATCAATACTTAGTGGATTCCTCCAGGAGTTGGAGAAGAGAGGAGTAGAAGAATTACCCCATCTTCGAACCTCTATAAAAATTATTGTGTCATTTACATTTCAAAGATTTAATTTCTCGCATATCATTTTTATATCGCTTATAATTTGCTATCTAACGATAATTAACAAAGTGCTAAAACTAAGTGTTAAAACAAACTTAAACCAAATTCAAGGGTGTTAAGTCTTCCGCTGAAAATTTCATCATGACCAAGTTAAGGTTTACACCAAACAATTGAGTTATTCTATCAAAAACTCAATCGAGTCCGTTGAGTGGCTAACTCTGTTGATTGACTAACTTAGCTTGTCCCTCAAGGACTTAGTGTGTATTTAACTCGTGATATTTTAAAAGGACTAAAATCGAAAAGTTTGTAAAGTTTATTCAACCCCTCCCTTCTAAACCTTACTCACACCCCTTGGGACCTACAACAACTCAATTCTAGTTTTGCACTTAAGGATCTTGGCACACTTGAGTATTTTTGGGCATTCAAGTGAAATCCACACTCATCGCCTTGCATCTCTCTCGGACCAAGTGCATCAAAGATCTTCTTTTAGAGTCAACATGGTTACAACTCCAATGACCTCCAACCTTAAACTTTCATACATGGTGGTTCTATTGTGGGCAATACATCACGGCTACTAGGCGTAAATTGCCTTTGCGGTTGACTAGGTGTGCCAATTGATGTAGCAAACCCAAGAAGTGCACTAGAAAGGGTCAATCGCATACTAAGATATCTAAGTGGCACAATGGAGTATGGGTTTCATTTCACCAAGCACACCTCGGTGTTTTTCGTTAAATTGGATATTGTGATGCGGATTGGGCACCGAGAAATAGATGGTAGGAGTTCTACACCAGGGCATTGTTTGTTTTTGGTACCTAACCTTATCTCCTGGAAGTCAAATAAATAATATACCATCTCAAGGTCGTCAATAAAAACAGAATATAGAAGTGTTGCGGACATACCTTTGAATGAGTTAAGTATTTCATCCACCAAAATAATCGTTGTGTGATGTGACAATTTAAGCACACGGTGCAAGTTTTTGCGAACCCCGTAATTCATGCTAGGACAAAGCATATTGAGTTAGACCTTTATTTTGTAAAGTAGTTGACATTAGGCATGTTCCTTCCATTGATCGAGTTGGAGGATATATTTACTAAGCCCTTACTCAAGCTCGATTTTGGTGATATGCACAACAAACTCAAAGTCTCAGATTATCGACATTGAGTTTGAGGGGGTTGTTAGATGACAACCGTGATAGTCACTTTATGTTATGGCAATTAGTAGTTTATTAGTCTGTTAGACTCAAGATAGTTATTGTAGTCGCTCTATAAATAGAGCTCTCCCATCTTGTTGAATTAAAGTTTTAGATCAACAATAACATCATCTATTTTAGTTTCTCAATGGTTCTATTGTCGTTTAACCGACAAAGTAATAGAATATGGAAATTGTGTCTCAAATAAGTCGTGTTTGAGAATTAAGTCGCTTTTTGCTATTCCCAAAATATCCCAAAGAATGAAATATCCGAAAGTGCAATTGGAATATTTTGTTATTCATAGTTTGGTGTAATGGTCTTGGTACTATTTGTACTATTTGATCCTAGGTCATGATTGACTATTCCCTCTCATCCAATGATAGATTTACAATTGTCCTCATTTTAGGATGTTCTTGAGTCTATTTAATGTATACTGAGATGGAATAGATTTTAGTGCATCAAATCATTATTGAATTATAGAAATATATTTCTGGTTTTTCCTTTATCATACTTTGTTCTTGTTTTTATTTAATAATGGCTGCCAACATTTTCCTTTAGGCAGTACCATTGGAAGTGGATTCATAAGCTTGCGGAAC
Organism: Rehmannia glutinosa; assembly: GCA_016081115.2. Taxonomy (NCBI): domain Eukaryota; kingdom Viridiplantae; phylum Streptophyta; class Magnoliopsida; order Lamiales; family Orobanchaceae; genus Rehmannia; species Rehmannia glutinosa. The sequence continues at coordinate 161,694 of JABTTQ020003225.1, forward strand.
ACCGTCTAGTGCGGGAAATGTCTTTTAATGGCTCGTGAAGCTGCAGACAATTTTTGTCGAGCAAGTGCATCTATGAATGATCTACGCTTGGTTGATGAAGGATTTCCAAGTGGATCGGGAGGTTTAGGACCAAGGAGGCTAGGGTTTGCGTTAGGGTTTTGGAGGGGAGTAAAAGACTCCATTAGTATATCTTAGGTTGCATTTGGATGGGATAATTTGGATTTGGGGAGAGAATTTAGGTGAATAATTTCAAAAAATCCAAATATGAAGTATTTGATATCTGTAAAATGACTCCAAAATTAACTTCTAATGATTTGAAATCCATTATAATACGACTTCATCAAAAACCTCAATGTACTTGTTATTATGGATTTGAATTCTTAGCTCTAAGTTCCATCAATACAAATGGAGCCTTACATTATTTACTAACTGATTTGCTAAGATAATACGTTTTATTCGATTCGGAAGTTTAATTTATAATGATGTTATTCAATATAAAGTTTGTGATTCCAAATACACGAAGTACAATGACTTCATTGCTAATAAAGACAAAATGGTGAATATGATTATATTTTAATGCAAAAGTTTACTTATTCATAAGTTTCATTAATAAAAACGATACAATTTAATCATATTTATGAATATTAATTAATTTCCATATTATTAATACGGAAAAACAACTTATCCATAATTTTCCTAAATGATTGAATATGAAAATTGATTAATAGTTAATTATGATGGAAATGTACATCAATTGTAATATTGATTTAGTGAGACCGGGACAAAAACAACTTTTACATACATTATTATTTCAAATGACGACACGAGTAATAACCAAACTCAATATGTAACTTTAACTTAAAGGTTTGATATTTATTACTTTTTGAATAATTAACGTAATCATACGTAAAATTATTTCCTATGTACAAACTAGTTATTAGCGTTTACATGTCATACACGTGGAAGAGTTCAAAAGAAAAAAGATATAATATCCTATTGGGAATAAACAATCATATCTATTTGGTCTTTAATATTAAATTTTATTTCTAGTCTTCAATGGTAGTTTTACGAGGCATTGTTTGATGACAACACAAGTAATAATCGTATTGATCAATAAGTAATTACAAATTAAAGGTTTAATATTTATTGATATTTGAATCCTTTATGTAATCACACAAAAACTATTTTCTATGCAACAATTAGTCATTATATGTCTACATATCATACACGTGGAAAAACTTCAAAAGAAAAAAGATACTATCCTTTTGGGAATAAACACTCGAATATCTATATTTAATTTCTTTAATATATATTAAGTTTTATTTTTATTCCTCAACTACGATTATGGATATATATATATATATATATATAACCAACCAAGTATTTTAAATAGCTCTGTGTTTGTTACCAAACTATACCACATAAAAATTGGAGGACTTACTAAACTATTTTTGTGTGTGTGTGTGTGTATGTTTTCTCATATATGTGATATTTAATTAGTATTCAAAATGGTACCGATATTACGAAATTACATTTTTTTAATTAGAGGCTTTTGTTTTTATGACTTGATAGTATTGGGCACTTTTAGAAATTTGAATGTCAAATAATTAACAATTGTTTTGAAATATTTGCTTTGGGTGTATAGTTAAACCATTCCATATTTTAAAATGAGCTAATACTTATATGTGAATTCCTCGGTGACAAAACCGATTTGACACCCTTATTGAGGCTATAAAAAAATGAATCAAAATATCAAAGTAGTTTCAACATATCAATGAAATATTAGGAGCAATGTTACCAAATGACATTTTTAAACAAATTATATGAACAAACTCAACATCATTTCAAATCATAGTAGTCTTGGGATGTCTCTTTTGGATTTCCATACCTGGTTTGTGATAATAGATACATAAAAATTACTCCAAAAAGTTTGGGAAGTGATAGTCGTATAGTCTACTCTCGATCTAATATTCTCTAAGCATTATTGTAAGAACATGATTTTATCGTAATTTTGGCACTTTGTAAGTATATGGGAATTGTATATTTGATCCTCTAGGTATTCTATGTAGCAATTTTGGTCCCATAGGTTTTCAAAGTTTTGGCAATTTTGGACCTATATATCTAAATGATTGGTATATTTGGTCCTATAAGTATCATATGGAGCAATTTTGGTCTTGTAAAGTTTGATTTTTATGCAATTTTAGTGACATAAGTTCTAATTTTGTGCGATTTTGGTCCCAAAAGGACACTTCCATATTTCAATTCCAGGACCAAAATAGAATTTATTGGACCGAGAATTGAGCATAAATCAAAACTTACGGTTCAAAATTGCTACATAGTACCAATTATGTCATCTTATTATAATTACGACATTAAACTTACTACACATAATTTACATGACCAAATATATATGCTACCCCTTATAGTTCGCATGACAAAAATTGCAATTAAGACTATAAACGGGGCGGTTCATCAACAATTTTCAATATTTTAGATATATTTTATATTAAAATATTAATTTTTGTATTTGAATATTATTTTTAATTGATTTAGGCCCCCAAAATCTATTAGCCCCTCCAAAGTTGAAAGTCTAGCTCGCCACGACTACAAACATAAAAACAAGATTTGTGAACGAAATATTCACAACTACAAAACGCTTCTTTTACATCGGTTTTGTGACACTTCTACATCAATCGGTTTTATAATCGATGTAGAATGCGGCAATTTCAAAATAGGGCTCTTCACCATCGGTTATGGAACCACTATAGAAAACCCAATTATAAATCGGTTGTATTGGTAACCGATGTAAAATATTGTCCAAAGAGATAAAATTAACATTGTTGCCACAACAACCGATGTAGAATGTTTCTTTTTACATCAGTTTCTCAACATATTTAATTTTTACATCGGGCCGTGAACAATCGATGTAAACAATTTAGTTTCAACATTGGTTTCTATGAACAACTGATGTAACACTTAGTTTGTTTTCAGATTTACAATATACGTGTTGTTATCGTGCCGGCCCAATAACGGCCTGGTACGAACGATTTGCCAGCCCTAAATTAAACCAAAATACCATATACCGACAATACAACAAAAATTAAATTAAAATAACATATACAATCAATCTTTGTTAGGAATTTTATTGTTTAGATTTTGATGAGTGCCATGTAAAACTTAGAATAGAAAGTTAGCTCCCCAATTCTTGCTTTGAAATGTATTGTAACAATTAGAGTGGCCAAGCCGAGTTAAGTCGCCTACGCTCCAACTTGCAAGAAGACAAACTGAAGGCTTGAAGGAAAACTCACTTTGTGAGACAGTGAGTACAACAAAGAAGAAGATGACAGGAACTCGATGAAGAAGCGGTGAGATGCGGTGAGTGGAACATCATCAAGTCAACTCAAGAGAAGACAAGTCTCAAGTGAAGTGACGGAGAAGAGTCATCCATGATTGGAAGGCGACTCTAAGTCACCTGGGAAAGCGAGGAAATGCGGTCAAGTCGAGATAATCGAAAAAGAACCGTTGCATTGTAAATCAAGAGATTTACTTAAACAAGTAATATCTCCATACTACCTTTCTTGGAGTGCTCGGTCCCGAGGAAGCGTGCAAAGAAATTAACCAATGGGAAGCACTACACCGTGTCGAACTCGAAAAGGTGATAAAACATTTCATACGAGGAAATGGCAATTCCAAGAAGTGCAAACCAACGATCGCAAAGTGATTTTCAAAAATGAGCCTATCTCTTCAACGGCAAATTTTTGAAAGTTCACTATAAAAGGCCGAGGAGTTTGATTGAGAGAAAATGATGCGTGGATGACACACACGTGAGATATACAAGCTTATCAAAATTGAAATATTCTCAATCCTCAAGCCTACATCTCGAAGAACATCAATCCAACACTTACCCTCGTGAAGGAAAGAGAACTTCAATCGTTGAAGAGGAAACTATCGAAAACAAGGGGTCTACATTCCAAGAAGGATTGTAGAAAGGTTCAAGCGTGAACCAAGTCTTAAGCGTTTGGAGGGCTTCGTGATCAAATCCAAAGTGCTTGAGCAAGTGAGTTGTAGTAGCAAAGCGGCATTTTGCCTCGTGAAGAAGGCGAGTCGCACGAGAAGTGAGTGATCAAGCGCGTCTCAGATCGAGTCCCAAAGGATCAAGTCGGCTGTTGTGATCAAGACTTGTATCCGGACTGTTACCACTTTGTAAACCGATCATTACTTAGTGGATTCCTCCAGGAGTTGGAGAAGAGAGGAGTAGAAGAATTACCCCATCTTCGAACCTCTATAAAAACTTTCTTCGTGTCATTTACATTTCAAAGATTTAAATTTCGCACTTTTAATTGCTTATATCTCACGATAAATTTGCTATCCAATTGATAATCTATAAGTACTAAATCAATCAGTAAAAACTTGCTTAATCAAACTTAAGGGTGTTAAGTCTTCCAATGAAAACAAAACCACAATTTGAAGTCAAATTATAGCCAACAAATTTGAATTACTCTACTAATATTTCAATTTGAGTCATTAAGAGATTGACTCTCTTGAGTGACTAATTCGATTGTCCATCAAGGACACATTGTAGAACTCAGAGATTTAAAAGGCCTAAATCGAAAATTTGGTAAGGTTTATTCAACCCCCTCTTCTAAACCTTACACTTACACCCCTTGGGACCTACAAGTGGTATCGAGCGGTTGGTTCATTGAACCCTCCGCACCGGTTGAACGAACTAGATCTCCAAACTTTTCAAAAGTCCGCTTTAGTACTTAAACTTTCAAAACTCTTTTCTTTCATTAAAAAATTATTATCATGGAAGCAAATCTAACACGCATTCCTATGTTCACTATCGAAGAATATGATGATTGGAAAATTCGTATGCGAGGCTCATCTATCAAGATTACATGATGAGATGTGGATAGTGATAGAAGATGGGCCTCTGCAAATATTAAAAGGTGAACGGTACTGCGAAGAGTTGCGGTGAAGGGGAAGAAGATGCAGAAGACGGACGGTCATGGTTGAAAAACCAAGAACCGAGTGGACAAATGATGACAGAAAAAGATACAACCTGGACAATATAGCCAAGGATATTCTCTACAAAACCTTGGACAAAGCCATGTTCAACAAGGTGAAATCTTGCAAAACGGCTAAGGAAATGGGACAAACCGACGTTGATTTGTGAAGGCTCGAGAGCAAATCAAAGAAAACAAACTTTCGGTGGCTGTACAAAAATTTGAGAACTTTAAAATGATCTCAGGAGAAAACCTGGATCAACTGGATGCTCGATTTACGAAATCACAAATGAGTGTCTACACTTGGAAAGGAATATACACGAAGGAAATGTGTATGAAGATCCTGAAAAGTCTTCCGGTGAATGGGAGATGAAGGTCATGGCACCGAGACATTCCATGGACCTATCAAAGACATCCAACCATGAGTTATTCTCGGACCTCAAAGCCTATGAGTTTGAGTGAGAAGGAAAGACCAGGAAGAGACAAGTACCCAAAACAAATTGCTCTAGTTGTCAATGATGGAAGGAGAGTCAAGTCAAAGAGGCAATTGACCCGGAAGAAATAGCCCTAATGGTTAAAAGATTTAACAAGTTCTTTAACAAGAACTACAAGAGAGGAAAGGGTGAATCCTCCAGAAGACACTCGGCTCCCTCCAAATCAAGGGATGATAGGCCAACCAAGAGGACAGATCATCAACAAGTTGAGTATCAAAGGGTCGACAACTCAAGAATAGAAAGAGTGAGCAAAAGGTGAATATCTATGTTGGAATTGTAGACAACCAGGTCACTATGCCATTATTCGCTCATATCCCGTAGTCAACAAGTACGTAAACGAAGAAGAAAGAAAGGTCTTGAGAGAAAGAAGACAAGAGAAGAAAAAGGCAATGATGGCTGCAGAGACATCGAGACGGCCAAGTCAAGAGAGAGACGGTGACTCGAGAGCAAAGTGAAGCCGACTACTCAAGTGACTCGAAGAAGAAGCCTTGATCCGCTTAATGGCCAAAGAACAAGATCAAGAAGATGAGGTACAAACTAACTCAACAAGCTCGAGACACTAGTGATAGTGATCGTGACACACACACTTCATCACCCACTCGATCTTTATGATTCATTAGGCAAAATGATGAAAGATTTTGAGCACATTAAAACCTCACACACACTATTGAATGAGGAAAACAGCCTACTCAAAAATCAAAACTCAAAGTCGACTAAGGAGCCGAGTACTCTAAGTCAAATAGCCGATGAGAATAAGAGTTTAAAAGGTTTGAAAATGCTAAATTAATATCGAAATTGCTGATATAGAGAAGAGGAGAATGACCTCAAAATGTTATTGCCTCATTCACTAAGGCATCTAAATCATTGGATGATCTTATTATGAGTCAAAGAGAACGTGGAGACAAGACAGGGCTTAGGATTTAATTCCTTTGTGCCATGTCAAACCTCAAGAGTAATTTTGAAAAAGGATCTTCAAGTCATGAAGAGTCCGAAAAATCCAAAACTCTAAATGATGCACACACTTTCAATCCAAAGCACAATACTAAGCGAACCGGCCTTGGTTACAAAGGAAAAGGAAAACTGACCCGATTGAGAGTGCTTTGAAAGGATAGGTGAGAAGAGATTCAAAGCAGAGTCCTCGCAGACTCCAAAGTAAAAATACTCAGAAAGAAGAAGCAGAGCTACCAAAAACCCTTAAAACTCATAAAAGAAATACATATGATGGGAATGGTAGAAAATATCCAAGCCAAGTCGATCTGGAATAATGTGAACTATCACCTAGACTTATGGAATACAAGCCCAAATGGCAAAGGCCTAGAACTCAACAAAGGCCATTCCAAAAGCATAAGAGCTTTCATCAAGACACATATGCACCTAGGCACTACACTCAAAGACACCACAATTACCCAAGAAAGGCAATTGCTAAAACACATATGCAGCATACTGACAAAAGAGACAATTTGTATGAACCTAGACTCCCAAGCAATTTGCCAGGATTGATTATGATTATGGCATCGATAGATGGCAACCTCTTAGAGTCAAATCATTTGGCTATAGGTTGGTTGGATCATCTTATAATTCTAACCCTCAGACCCGCACAAGAATGGGTACCTAAAACTTAATTTCCTTGATTGCAGTTCAAGGAGCAGTGAGTGCCAAGGAACCTGGTACATGGATAGCTACTATTCCGGACATATGACAGAAATAAGAGAAATCTGTCAAAATTCAAGGAAGTCAAAGGAGCCAAAGTCATATTTGGAGGAAATGAAGCTCCTGGTGAAATAAGAGGCATTGGATCCATCCGAGGAATGGTTTAGAAATCACGGATGTTGCATATGTTGAAGGACTAAACTTCAATTTACTAAGCATCACCAACTCGCGACAAGGGCTACAATGTTGGATTCAACATGGGAATATGCCAAATCAAAAATGTTGAATCTAATGAAGTTGTCTTGCAAGGATGCTGAGGCGAGAAAAATATGTATGTAGTGGATTGGTCAATCGCTACACCCAAAGACTGCTCATCTTAGCAAAGAGCACAATTGAATCAAGTTGGTCGTGGCACAAAAAGCCGAGTCATCCGAATTTCAAAACGATTAATAAGCTAGCAAGAAGTCATCTTGTGGAAGGACTTCCAGACTCGATTATACAAGAAGGAGAGTATATGTGATGCATGTCGAAGGAAAACAAATCAAGTCGTCGTTCCAAGAAAAGACTTGCCCATCCTCAACAAGAATATTGCATCCGCCATATGGATCTATTTGGCCCAAGTGGAACCAAAGCAAGCATAAGTGGAAAGAAATACACCCTGGTGGTAGTAGATGACTACTCAAGATATACATGGACAATATTCATGTGCAAGAAGAAAGAAACTCTACAAAAGCTACCACACGGTGATGAAGAGGATACAAAATGAGAAGAGTCAAACCATTATCAAAATAAGATCGAGATAGAGGAACCGAGTTTGTCAATGGAATAATAACTCGATCTTGTGTTGAGAATGGTATTGGTCATGAACTATCACCGCAAGGACTCCACAACAGAATGGAGTTGCGAGAAAGAAAAAAGTAACCCTCAAAGAAGCAAAGAAGGACCATGTTAGCCCAAGCAGGTTACCAAAAAAGTTTTTTTGGGTCAAGCAATCAACACATGACTGCTACACCCAAAAAAACAGGATGTATGATAAATAGGCGGTGACAAAGACTCCTATGAGATCCGGATTGGAAGAAAACCAAATGTTGCATATTTCGGGGATATTTGGATGTAAATGCTTCATCCACAATAATGGCAAAGATAACCTAAAGGCTTTTGATGCTAAAGTCGATGAGGTATCTTCTTAGATACTCGGTGAAAGCAAAGCCTACAGAATACTCAACAAAAGAACTATGGTTACAGAAGAATCCATTCATGTAATATTCGATGAGCCAAACATAAATGGAGAAGACATTGAAGAGTCGGTGATAAGTCAAACATCCAACCTTACGAAGAGTCCTATCTTTCAAGCAGGATTATCAATTGAAGAAGATGAGATAGTGAATCTCAAAAGCGGTGGGAAATCAACTGAGTGATCACGAGAGAGCCGACCACAAAGAACACGTACCGCAAGTCGATCAATCCAGCCTAACTTACTTCAACGACATAAGATGGCCGAGAGACCATCCACCGAACTTGTCATTGGAGACATGAGAGAAGGCGTCAAGACAAGATCCAACCCAACAAGAAGCAATGTTCACATGCTTCATCTCGCAATAGAGCCCAAAGATGTGTCACAAGCATTGGATGACACACATTGGATTCAAGCTATGCAAGAAGAGTCAATCAGTTTGAGAGAAATAAAGTATGGGAATTAGTACAAAGACCCATACATCAAAATGTTATTGGAACCAAATGGGTATTCAGAAATAAGATGAACGAGGAAGGTTACGTGGTAAGAAACAAAGCAAGATGGTAGCCAAAGGATATTGCCAAGAAGAAGGAATAGATTTTGATGAAACATTTGCTCTTGTAGCAAGATTGGAAGCTATAAGGATGTTTCTTGCCTATGCAGACTCACAAAAATTTCATTGTATATCAAATGGATGTAAAAAGTGCATTCTGAATGGATTATTGGAAGAAAAGTGTATGTTGAACAACCTCCAGGATTTGAGCGAAGACTCTTGGAGACAAAGTGTACAAACTCAAGAAAGCCTGTATGGATTGAAAAACAGGCACCCGCAGTGAGCATGGTATGATACCTGTCACAATTCTTAATCGAAAATGGATTCACTAAAGGAAAAGTGGATAGAACACTTTTCGTAATTCAAGACAAGAAGAGTATCTTTGCTTGTTCAAATATATGTGGATGACATCATTTTTGGATCCACTAACAAAGAGTCGTGGTGAAAAATTCTCAAACCTCATGCAAAGTAAATTTGAAATGAGCATGATGGGAGAGTCGACATTTTTCCTTGGACTTCAAGTGAAACAAGTGAAGGATGGAACTTTCATAAGTCAAACAAAATACACCAGAGATTTAGTGAAGAAATTTGGTATGGAGGAGAAGTCTTCGTAAAAATACCAATGAACACATCAGTCAAAATGGACATGGACGCAGATGGCAAGCTCAGTAGATCAAACAAGATACGAGCACTTATTGGATCACCGCTCTATCTCACATTAGCGGGCCGGACATCACGCTTTGTCGTAGGTGTATGTGCAAGATTTCAATCGCTCCAAAAGAGAGCCATATGATATGCAGCCTAAGAGAATATTGAGATACTTAAAAGGAAACCAAGAAGTAGGGCTATGGTATCCAAAGGAAGGTGGATTCAAGCTAATTGGCTATTCAGACTGACTATCTTTGGATGCAGAGTGGGACAGAAAAGTACTTTGCACATGTCAAATGCTTGAAACAGACTAATTTCCTGGTTTAGCAAGAAGCAAAACTCAATAGCCACCTCTACAAATTTGAGGCGAATACATAGGCTGGGCAAAATTTGTTGCAGCCCAAGTCCTATGGATGAGAGCGGTGAGAGATTATGAAATTGAAGAAAAAGAAATTCCAATCATGTGTGATAACACAAGTGCCATTGCAATCACCCAAAATCCCGTGTTGCACTCAAGAACAAAACATATAGATGTCGATATCATTTCATAAGAGATCATGTTGAAAAGAAGGACATTATCTTGGAATATATCTCAACCGATAAGCAACTAGCCGACATCTTCACAAAACCATTATGTGAGTCAAGATTTGAAGAACTCAAACATGAGTTGGGGCTCATTGAGCTAAGGTTTTGAGACACGAGGAAGAATCAAAGAAAAGAAATGAAACAGAAAGAGGGTGAAAAAGAGCCAAAAACAAAAACTAGCTCAAGAATCACCAGATCGGAAAAGTCACTATACCAAGTCACCGAAATGAGTCACTAAGAGAAATGTGAGAAGCAGAGTTAAATCGGCCTAAGAGATGTTTGAATAACTTATGAGCAAAGTGACAAAAACGCAAATGTTTTTGACTTAGCGGGAATGTTTTAAAAGACACGTCAAAGATAATGATGATGTGTACTGGGACATAAAGCCGCACACCAAGCCTATGATTGGATATAAATCTGCCGCATTAAATACGAGACATGAATCGCTCAATATGCGTGCGAAATCCAAGCCGTTGATTTCGATCACGATTCAAAACCGTCGCACGCCCTTTCATAAACCATATTTAAACCATTTTTCGTCCGTTTCTCTCTCACACTTCTAAAAACTGCTCAATCTCTTTTCTCTCAAAAAGCAAAGGCAAACACTCTCGAAACCCTATCAAGCTTCAAATCTATTTCAATTTTTCTTGAAATTATTCTCGAGAAATGGCACCAACATATGACTTTACCAAGTTGGGAAAACAAATCCACACCGGTTCAATTAGTGGATTTCGACGGAATGGTGAAGCGAGGGGTCCGACGACACCCTGGTGAAGAAAATCGCGAGAAGCTAGAAACGGCAAGATCAAAACCGTTTCTAACACTCGAGTATCCATGACCTATGTGGAGGAGGTCGCACAATTCTACGTGAATGCCGAGATTCACGACGAAGGAATCAAGTCATCTTCACGGGAAGCGGTGACTATCACGGCCCAAGGATTTGGTTGAATATTGCTCACTACCGCAGAGGGAGCATCCGAGATCAAAGAGGCTGATGTAAACTTGGTTGATGCATGGAAAGAAATAGCCAAGTCCGATATTGCCGACAAAATAATATTCACAAAGAAACAAGAGATGGCCAAGGAGGATTATCACAAATTGTTGGACATTGTTGCCAAGTGTATCGACATCAAATTTGGCAGCTTTGACCAACTGTCAAAGGCAAAATTGATTGTGATGGCTGCAATAATCGAAGAAAAGAAGATAAATCGGGCTGAGTTTATCTACGCAGACTCGCCAAAACGTGGGAAACAAGTCCTTCAAAGAAGATGGGTCATTTGGAGGATCCGGGATATGGCCTAGTGATTGGCCGACTATTGGAGGTGAAAGGAGTACCTCTTAGACATGGGAAGGCCTTCCATGTTAACAAGAGGATGTTGAGCTAATCTCTCCGGTGCTCGAAGCGTGCGTACGCCAAGAGAGCCGACACGGTGAGGGGAATCGGTGACCCCGAAGACACATTGCCTCCTCTCCAACAAGAAGAAAGCTCGCCCCGCTCGCTTGCAGAAATCTGCTGCCCCCGCAGCAAAGAAAACCAAACATGCTCCCCGCCCCGCAGCAGAGTCACCGCCTGCCGCAGCAGAAGTCACCGCCAAGCACCGTGTCACCCGCCCCTGCGGCGGGGTCGAGAAGGACTCACAAATTCCTTCTCTCGATCGTCAAAAAGAGGAGGTCCGACAAACCTAGACGGCCAGCTCCTCGTAAACAAACACAAGCACGCCCCCCACCGCCCAAGACTCGAGAGGACACCGTCCTCTCGAACGTAAATCCCTCCGGTACAAACTAAGAGACGAAGAAGACTTGTAAAGCAATCCGAGCAGAGAAACCATTTGAGTCGGCTACTCGCCTAGCACAAATACCGGAGACTACCGGAGAAGTAGAGTCTCCGGATGTAATTGATGAAACGGCCAAGTCTGCTGAAGGTGATCGGCAGAGGCAACCTGAAGACACATTTTGTAGCTCACACAAATTGAAACTCAAGAAGAACCGGCCCAAGAGATAGTGATGTAATGATCCTATCTCCACCTTACCCGACATCCGATAAATCGTGCGTGAGTGGAGAAAATGGAAGTTGAGCAAGTCAAGGGAACAGTTCCAACGGCCTGAATTCATAGAAGAAGAAGAGGAACTGCTAAATTTCCTTGGATTATCTATGTGCTCGACTCTAGATGAAGACAATTGCATGAATATTCTCGCATATCTACAAGGACAAGGAGAGAGAAAAGCAAGTCAAGAAGCCGAAGCACGAGAAAAGGCAAGTATCCGCCTATCTCCAAAGACTACGTAACACTTCCATCCTCTCCTTGATGTCTTCTCCGAAAGTGACGAGGAACAGAGAGAATGTCGCGCCACGAAGAAAGAATTGCGGATGCCGCAAGCATTGCGTGAATCAAGAATCCTTCACGAGCAAAGGCGATGGAGGGACCAGGAGAGTCCTCCGAACACGGTGAAATCGATCCAATGGGAGTGGTTCAAAGAACAAATAGCCACCGATATTCCGCTACCACTTCCCTGGCCTAACTCGGAAGAAGCAATAAGGAGATGGCGATGAAACCGGGCTGCTGGGGACCCCAATCGAGCCAACCCCTATTGAAGGTGTGCCACCACACCCCCAACCAACTGAACCATCAATCGCAACAGCCGGGAGTTTGGAGACGAGTGACCCCACTCCAAGTCACTCGGTGGTGCGCCACCGAGGGGGAAACTCCTCCACCGCTGCGGCAAGGTCGGAGGATCTTTGCAGATGACTCCACAAAGAATGTAGGAGGCGAAGCAAAGAAAACTCAAACACAAGAAGAAAGTGACCAAGTTGCCATCAACGAAGCTCGGCGATTGAGACTGCTCTCGAGGTGCCAACAATGACTCACGAAGGCTAATAATGACGTCGCGATGCACGAGGAAGAAGGAACGGGAGTTAACACTGGCGATGAAAGCGCAATCCATGGGGTTGAGACTCCAATGGATGCCCATGTAGAAGACCCTAAGACAGTGACATGTCGAAAGGGAAGACCAAGGCCTCGCAGCAGAGAGACCGCTTTGGAGGAAATGAAGGCCCACGGGAGGTTGAGACTTCCTGGGGTAACACAAGTGAAGTAGAGAACATCCCTCCCGCAACCATCGATCCATCTCGAGAAGGAGAGATCGCACTTCATGATTCCCAGGACAACCCCGATGTCACCTTTCTCGGGATCGGAAGGCGAAGAGGAAGCCGAGTCAACTCCCATGACAAATCCAAAAGACTCAGTGCGGATGTTCCAGGCACGAGCAAGTCTCGATCCCAAGACTACTCGTCGACCTTTCATTTTGATGATGAGCCACCAATGGAAATCTCATCATCGTCCGATGACGCTCGATAAGGCCGAGGACCGTCTACTCAAAAGGAGAAATCATTTGAGACCAACGGCCATTAAGACATGTTGAGGCTCGGCAAAGCCGAGCTCATCGCACCACAAAACCCAGTGAACCAGAGACCACCGCTCCGCTCCTCAAGCTACTGGTGGATCGATTCCCGGAAGAACTTCACGTCCACCGCTTATCATCGAACAAATCCCGGATGGCGGTGATGAATCCTTTGAGGAATCTTTCCTTTCTCTTTGGAGATACGTAACTCCACGAAGAGTCGAAAATGAGCAAGCACGCTATCACGGACCCTCCGTTTTCCACTCGTGCACCATTGTCCCGGCCGATTTCGATTTCGATTTTATTTGTATGGCCATCACCGCAAGAATAAGAATCAAATCACGAGAAGTGTTCAAGGCACTCTTTCTTTGAAGTTGAAAAAGATGGAGAGGCATCAGGCCTCCTTGGATATGCGCCGGACAACAGAGATGCCAACCTTACGGTGACTTGAGAGGCATCACAATCGGGATAAGGGAATGGTGGCAACAAAGAAAGAATCAATGCGTGTGGAAAGTGAGATACTTCGGACAATTATTCAACAAGTCTTTGGTGTGGGAGAGTCTGAAAATGTTGACGCGAAACGGTGCGGGAACACATTGAACATATGCACGAAGCTCACACCGCCGAGATCAAGGCGCGCTGCGTGAGCGTAATGCAAATGATATACAGCGTTTGGAAGAACACATGACAAGAAAATTCAGCCTTCTCATGTTGAGATGAAGCCGATTTGTGAGAATCCAACGCTACTCCTCAATTAAAGTGCAAAGATACAACGCACAGACTTGAAGCAAAATTCAACCATCGAAGACTCGACTTCATGCTTGCCAAAGATGTTCCTGGGGGGTTCCTCTATCCTTTGATGATGCCAAAAAGGGGAAGAGGAATACCTTAAAGCAACAAAATCAAGTCGAGAAGAAAGGAGCGGTGACAAGGAACAATTTGAGAAGGGAAAATCGGTGAGGAAATTTGAAATCGAAGAAAGGAAAATCTTTGAGGGGAAGGATCAAAGAATATGACCTTGATGATTGCACAAACCCCCCAGCGGGGTCTCACATCACGGTGACATTATAAGCGACAAACTCCCCGTGACTGACTCTGCCACTCCAACACTGCTTTGTATCTATGGCCGAGAAGAGAAAAGAAATTGAAGCGGGGATGAAGGAGGTGGAAGGAAGAATGGATGCCAGGGTGATGAACATTTTGAAAGAACACGGAGGCATTCCGGTTGACAGAGACACGTATGCCATTTCGATGTCGGGACAGAGCCAAGATCGTTGGCGAATTCAAAACGCTCGAATCTGAAGGTTATTTTGCAAATTTGTCTTGGCTCAAGCTTGGGATCCATCGGGGAAAAGGGTCTCACACTATGTGAAGAAGCCGACAGACATGAGACAACCGTGATCACTCTGCTGGTCACTCCGCCGGGCACTCATTTGGAAAGAAGAAGGCCCCAGTGCAAGATACGCCTCAGAGGTAGAGGAAGCGAGCAGTGGAGGAAGAAGCTTGGACCTAGGGCCTCGCCCAAGAATATTGAATACGTAGATCCAGGAAAGAAAGGAGGGATCTACTGGGCCGGACTTGACCATGTGGCGAACTTGCAAGTGGCCAAAACCAACGCCGAGTATGCAAGAAGGATAGAAGAAGAAAACAAGAGACAAACTCGGCTATGGCAGGAGAGACAGGGAAAGAATAAGGAGAGATGAAGCTGCCAGGAAGGCATATGAGAAGAAAAAGAAGCGGTGATGACGAGAAGAAGAGAAGAAGATCTTGATCAAGATGAAAAGAAGGAGGCGAAGGAGATGAAGTGTTCTTTGTCGTCCAACCCTTCGTGTATTTTATATGTAAATACATACAATGTAAGTCTTCCGTAATAATGCTATAATTTTTTGAGACAATTACATACTACGATACACCTTGTGATTGTGTTAAGTACAAGAATGATATGATCAATAAAAGGATTGATTATGCGCATACATTCTATGTCAATACACTATCTCAGTATGTATCTTTGTTATTTGCATCTTTGTATGATTTAAGTTTTGGCATCATCAAAAAGGGGGAAATTGTTAGGAATTTTATTGTTTAGATTTTGATGAGTGCCATGTAAAACTTAGAATAGAAAGTTAGCTCCCCAATTCTTGCTTTGAAATGTATTGTAACAATTAGAGTGGCCAAGGCCGAGTTAAGTCGCCTACGCTCCAACTTGCAAGAAGACAATCAAGGCTTGAAGGAAAACTCACGTGAGACAAAGTGAGTACAACAAAGAAGAGCAGACAGAACTCGATTGAAGAAGCGGTGAGATGCGGTGAGTGGAACATCATCAAGTCAACTCAAGAGAAGACAAGTCTCAAGGTCAAGTGACGGAAGAGTCATCCATGATTGGAAGTCGACTCTAAGTCACCTGGGGAAAGCGAGGAAATGCGGTCAAGTCGAGATAATCGAAAAAGAACCGTTGCTGACGTAAATCAAGAGATTTACTTAAACAAGTAATATCTCCATACTACCTTTCTTGGAGTGCTCGGTCGAGCGTGCAAAGAAATGAACCAATGGGAAGCACTACACCGTGTCGAACTCGAAAAGGTGATAAAACATTTCATACGAGGAAATGGCAATTCCAAGAAGTGCAAACCAACGATCGCAAAGTGATTTTCAAAAATGAGCCTATCTCTTCAACGGGCAAATTTTTGAAAGTTCACTATAAAAGGTGAGGAGTTTGATTGAGAAAAATGATGCGTGGATGACACACACGTGAGATATACAAGCTTATCAAAATTGAAATATTCTCAATCCTCAAGCCTACATCTCGAAGAACATCAATCCAACACTTACCCGTGAAGGAAAGAGAACTTCAATCGTTGAAGAGGAAACTCACGAAAACAAGGGGTCTACATTCCAAGAAGGATTGTAGAAAGGTTCAAGGTGAACCAAGTCTTAAGCGTTTGGAGGGCTTCGTGATCAAATCCAAAGTGCTTGAGCAAGTGAGTCAGTAGTAGCAAGGCGCGCAAATGCCGCCTGTGAAGAAGTTTCGAGTCGCACGAGAAGCGGTGAGTGATCAAGGCGTCTCCGGACCGAGTCCCAAAGGATCAAGTCATTTTGTTGTGATCATCAAGACTTGTATCTCGGACTCATTACCACTTTGTAAACTGATCATTACTTAGTGGATTCCTCCAGGAGTTGGAGAAGAGAGGAGTAGAAGAATTACCCCATCTTCGAACCTCTATAAAAACTTTCTTTGTGTCATTTACATTTCAAAGATTTAAATTTCTCGCACTTTTAATTGCTTATATCTCTGATAAATTTGCTATCCAATTGATAATCTATAAGTACTAAATCAATCAGAAAAACTTGCTTAATCAAACTTAAGGGTGTTAAGTCTTCAACAAAAACAAAACCACGGTGAGTCAAATTATAGCCAACAAATTTGAATTACTCTACTTGACTCAATTTGAAATCATTAAGAGATTGACTCTCTTGAGTGACTAATTCGATTGTCCATCAAGGACACGGTACATGTAGAACTCAGTAGATTTAAAAGGCCTAAATCGAAAATTTGGTAAGGTTTATTCAACCCCCCTTCTAAACCTTACACTTACACCCCTTGGGACCTACAAATACGACAATCACCTAATTACCATGTACAACAATAAACATTAAGTCAAGTATTTAATAATAAAATTTAGTATGATATACCCATGAACGGAAAATTATGATATACTCGACAAAAATGACCGGAGTATGACCAATATGAACATACATTCTATAATTGAAATGGAAATGTGATTATTAAGAGAATACCCATGAACAATCATTGAACATTAATACTAATAGTCGCATATATTTATATTTTCTTCAGTTAACACATAGACTGCTCTTCTCTTGCAAAATTAGTGAGCATAATAAAATTCCAGCTACATTGCAAAAACTCAAGCTTTGCACCATTTCTCCATCTTAGAATAGGTCCATCTTCAGTGGTAGTTACCGATGCTCATCTACTCAGCCTAACATGTTAGCGATGAGTTTTAGCTGGTAATGAAAGCTCGTAGTAGTGTCACCTTAAGGAAAACCTGTAAAGCGCATGACAAACTGCTTAGTTTAGACATATATATTCCATAGAAAATACATATACATAAACAAAGTGAATTGAAAAGATAAATGATATATAAGAAAACTACAAGATGAACAGAAGATCAAAGTACTAAGATATTAAAAAATAGGAAGTATATTTAGGCCACCTCTTTCTACATCTGTGCATCATTTTCAGCTTGAGATTCTTTAACTTTCTATTGTAAGATGGCCTATAAATAACCTTCGAGGTTAGTAAATTTTCCTAAAAGATGTTAGAAATACTTTGCTGTAAATCTTTCGGGATAGTAGCTTCACTAAATTTGTATGTACGAAGTGAAAATGATGCATTATTAAGTCAAGAGGTAATTTTAATTTGCGCCCTAAACTATACGTGTTTTTCTACTTTGAATTGTTCTATTTTACACCCTGAACTTCGCAAATTGTTGCACTTGGCCTATAGTTTCCAAATTTATCCCTTAACCTTTATGGTTGTTTTACTTTGTGATATCTGAAAATGGTATCATAGCCTAGGTTTATTGATGATATTTATTATTATTTAATATTATTTACATATTAACTAAAGATGAGGAGATTTTGAGAGAAACTTGATCCGAATAATTGTTCAAGATGTAATCGCTACAGACAATCCACTAACAATGAGGGGTAAATTTGAAAATTATAAGCTAAGTGCAATAATTTGCAAAGTTCATGGGGTAAAGTAGAACAATTCAAACTTAAGTGGGCAGGGTAGAACAATCCAAATTTATCCCTTATCCTCAATCCTAATTTGCTAACCAAAAGTAAAATGAAAAGGAGCAATATTTCCCCAACATAAAATACATGAAGAAAAAACTTAATGAGAGAGGTATAAAGACTCTAATATTTGCCATAGGGCTTTGGGGTGGAAATATAATCCTCTTTCATCTGCTACTTAAAAAGGAAAATAGCAACATTCAAATGGTAAGAGAGGTATACATACTTGGAAAAATCAAATTATAGAAATAGAGAGATTAATAAGACATACATCTTGAGGGATGGGGGTCTAAATGCCATGGGCCAGTCCAATCACATAACATATCTTCAACAAAATCTATAGTGAGGAAAAATGTTGTAATGA
Source organism: Rehmannia glutinosa (assembly GCA_016081115.2). Classification (NCBI taxonomy): domain Eukaryota; kingdom Viridiplantae; phylum Streptophyta; class Magnoliopsida; order Lamiales; family Orobanchaceae; genus Rehmannia; species Rehmannia glutinosa. Next base: position 180,445 of record JABTTQ020003225.1, read on the forward strand.
TAAAATCAATAGTCAGTCATTGCAACATTAAATTATATACAAATGGTAGCACTAATAAGTACTTATGCCCCAGATTTTGCATTAAAAAGTTAGGGAGTGACTCAAATCAGAAAAGTAACATTACAGTAATAGGAGAAGAAAAACATAAAACATACCAAGTGGAAAGACTAACAGAGGCCGAACTTCATTTTCATAGTCATAAGGTCCACAAATTGACCATCGTCAATCCTCTTCGTCAATTTTTCCCCCTATGAGAATGAGAAAGGACCATGAGTAGATGACTAGATTGTGAAAAACTATGATACAATAGTAAAGCAAAACGTTGATCATTTCACAAGTGTGTATCTAGAGAGTTGTTGTCACAACGAGTAACAATGCATGTTGAATGGTAAGTTTAACAACTAGTTAAGTTCCTATTAATTAAAACAACAAGTAATACTACCTCGTTAAGGTCTTTTCTATGTTCTATATAAAGCTATGCAACTCAGTAGCGGAGATTTAGAAAAACTACTTGTTGTATTATTTTACTAATTAAATTCTGGTTAGTTTTGGATAATTCAATTGCGTAGATTCATCAAAAATTTGCAAATCAAAAAATGGTGCAAAATGTGATAGGCCAACAATCATGCACCAATAGATCTTTAAATTAGTAAATTAATGTGCTCAACTCCATGGGCAACATAAACATACTTCAAAATGGACAGTCCAAGTGGCACCGATTGTATAGAAATCACTAAAAAGATAAAATCACACTAACACGTCCAAATATACATAAACCCCAATAATTTGCTTCATGATACTTAAATGAAACTGAATAAAACTATGTTAGAATTAATACAATTAATGCATACATTAGAATCATCACGTGAATTATCAAGAAACAAATAGAAAAACTTAGTCTAAATCGGAAGCGTCACGTACCTTAAATTCGTAAATTTATAATATACGACAATTGATACCTCCATTACGTGTTGATGCGTGTGAATTCTTATGTGGGTTAGCATTTTCACAGCCTAAATTCTTTACGTGCTCGGTGATTTCTCTCTCTAAGATGGGGAAGAGGAGATGAGTGAACAGGCGATTTAACTTGGGGACCATAACCCTAATGAGAGTTCCTTATCTACTAGGTCAATTAAGGTCCTATCAATCCTAATTGACTAGTATTGGATCTTTATACATTACAAAGCCCATACCCATCATATATCTCTAGAGCCTTATTAAATTAGATACTTAATTGGATATATTAAATTAGATAGCCCATAATATAATTGTCGTTACATATGTAAGTCCACACGGGAAATCAATAAAATTCTAACAATCTCCCACTTGGACTACATATGTCACTAGAGACAATTATATTATAAAATCCTAAGTGCGCACTGAAAATGATATCTATCCTTGAGATATCCCCTTAGATGCAATCTAGTCCATCTCTATATCAGTATGTGGTCAAAGTGGCTTTCGTTACTCTTAAATGATAACTAGACCTATCAGTGGTCACCGCACTAGTATATTCAATTACATAGATCGAGTATGGATGTGTAGCATGGAAATTACATGTAACGTGATCTCCAACACGTCAATTTCCAACTGTTTCTTCTTTATTCCTTATGAGATCATGCAATACTGCAATGTTTCAGAGTAAAGAAGCAAAACCATATTTTTTATTCTGCAGAAAGTAAACTAAATATGTGTGTAAACCTGAAGAACATCAATACAAACTCCACTAAACACGCGCATCTTTAAAATCGTACAACACCCATATGAGCAATATACTCATAAAATACCTTAGGTGGTAAAACCTTAGAGAGTGGCCACAATTTGTAGTTTGTCTGTATATATTCTATAGACACTGAATGACTCTGAGTTTTTTCTTTATTACAACAAGAAACTTGAAGTCTATGTGCACCTCAACTTCAAGATTTTTTGTTGTTGGAATATGGTAAGACCGAGTTATTGTCACATTATCCTTATGATATGTCAATACCAGTCTTACCATGCAGCTTAGTGACAATATCTACCGTATCCCTTGATAAGATGCCTCTTATTAGCTATAAGTGTATGTTTGGCACTTTCCCAAAATATCTCATCTAACTAACAATTAAGTATAGCCCAAAATGGATGTCTTAACTTTATAATCGGTCGCACCCTAAAGAAATCCCATCTTCAATGCACCCCAACAAATATAGAATCTCTTAAAGAAAGATTCCTCACCAACTAATTTACACTTTATTTTCACGAGTTGTGCCAGGGTTAGAATTTCTAATTTCTTGACATATGACCAAAGCATGGCATATTGTTCACTCTCTAACCCACTACCCATATTAAACACTTTTCTTCTCTCGTACATTTGGCTTTTGTTGAAAACCGACTTTCAATCCTTTTGAAGGATAGTCATCATAGAATCCATGAGGTCATTTTGGATCAAACCAAATTCTATCTTTGTGCATTTGACTTACAAATTTAGAATTTACATTTGATACCCTTTGAAGCCTAGGACTCAAATGTTTCCCCACGATAAGTTTTCACTTGTACGAGTCCTCATTTTTTTCTTTCCTAGCATATATCACCTAAGGCGGGTTTTATGTTTGCATTTTGCTTGTACTTTGGTCTTTTCATTAATTGTGAACATTATATCTCTACCTTGTTTAATGGAGGATTTCTCTTCGCTTCCCTAAACATAGGTATATCCGGAAGTACATGCCTAATTCAAACTTAGGATCATTTAGGCTAGCCTTGGGTTGAAAACAGATTTGCCCATTATAGACATTCTTTTTTTCAAGACTACTATTATTGTACACTTCAAAGTAGATATTGTAGCTTCGGACTTACACACATTTAGCCCACTCCATTCAAAGCATCTACATCAATATTAGCATCAAAGAAGGTATACTCATCGAAACATCATACTCATTGTCAACAAAATTCTATGATATATCACTATCGACCCCATTGACTGATCATCATCACTTGCATTACTATCATTGTCATCAACTATATCACTCTTCAAATTGATATGCTCATTACTACCTAATCCTCCCTCATTAACATAATCATTTTGGTCAATATTAAGGTCAATGTTGTCTTCATTTTCACCAACAAAATTTAGAGGTCCATTCACAGTAGGAAAATCATGTATTGAAAATTGTGATTCACTAGGAGATGCATCATTTTTTTCATGTTCAACAAACACACCAACTATCCTATTTTTTCATCTACAAAATCTACCAAATTCAAAGCATCGCCATCATTTTGTAATTGCTTCAAATCACTAGTTTCATCTACCCTTCTTCTATTGAAATGAAAATAAATAAAAGGCTTCATACCTATCTCAGTGGCCATACCACTTAGTTCAAGTAGTGACATCTCATCAGGGTGACAATAGTCAATGTGCGCAATGTCAGATGCTAGATACATGATTTTCCCCATATTGACAAATAGCCCATTGTGATGCATTCGAGATAGTGAAAAACTCGGACCCTTGACCTGGTGGGGGACCAAAAAAGAGAAACAAAAGAACCAATTACAAAAACCGAGAATGATATAGCAAAAATTATTCCATTATCTAACCATTTAAGTACTTCTTTCTTAACGACCTCTTGCATAATTGGGTTATGTCTTTGTTGATGTTGCACATAAGGTTTACAATCATCTTCCATTCTTATTTTATGCATGCAAATCGAAGGGCTTATACCTTTTAAATCAGAAATTGACCATCCAATCGCAGTTTTATGTTCCCTTAAGACATGCTGTAGTTTTTCCAATTGATTTTCAGTAAGGGGAGAAGAAACTATTACCGGATAGGTCTCTTTGTCGCCTAAGAATGCATATTTGAGATGGTCCGGAAGAGGTTTAAGTTTTGGAGACCCCGGGAATTCGTTTTTTGAATTTTCAGCTGAAAACACGTGTCGTACGGTCGGGTTGTGTGAAGCCACACGGCCGTGTGGACTTGGGCTGTCGGAATTTGAAAATCAACTACGTGGACCAAAGAACAAACTTATGATTTTTTACAAGTAAATTCTTTTGGGGACCATAGACATGTCCCCATAAACGGGGGTTCTTATTTAACATGTTACCAAAAACATGAAAAATATAAAATAAAAAAACCCTATATTTTTAAACTTTCATTCGACATTTTGAAAAAACCAACACCATCATTTTACTTACCATAATCAAGGAAGAAGGGAGACTATTCCATTTGGTGTACTTGGATCACCAACCTTTCTTATCTTCCACATTGTTGCTCGATTGGAATTTGGATTAGAGCTCGGAAGATTAAGGTTTTAGTTTGATTAGGACGCAGAGAGATTTGGGAATTATTAGGGCCAAAAATAATGATTTTGTTTTGCCATGTGATATACACGTGAGTGTTTGGCGGATAAGGGAGTGAAGGGACAAAAATACCCTTAAGAAATCAGTGTGCAAGTCACGTGATCTAATTTCCGGCCAAAAAAGTCACCGCCGATCGCAATATATGGGTAAGTGAAACAAACGTGAAGTTGGTATGGAACATTGTTCGAAAAATTAGTTGGTTTGGTAAAGTGTCAAAATCGAATAGTTCGGGGGTTTACTGTTTTTTCTCTTTTTTTTTGGGGGGGAGGGGGAAATACAATAATACTCCTTGAACTTGGCCCTATGTCTCATTTATCCTCCTGAACTTGCAAATGTAATATTTACTCCCCTCAATCTAAGTAGAATTTAATGTATGGACAAAATTGCCCTTAATAACAATTGGTTTTGGCATGTTTTAATAATTGTACCTCAATTTTAATTTTATATGCTTTATTTAAATCATTTTTTAGAAGAAAAAAAATTAGTAACTTAGCTAGTTCAAATATTAAAAATATTTTAATAATAGATGGGTATAACAAATATACAAAAATATTGAATGTAGATATTTTGATTACTTGAGTTCAATATAAAACTAACTTTTAATTTTTAAAATCCTTGAGATAATACGAATAAATATATTTTTGTATCTTGAATATACCTACATATATTTATTTTAAATTATTGATAATTTAAATTTCTAATGTTATGACATATATAATAGTTTAGTAAAATAGAAGAAATAATACATATTATTTTTGGTAATATTTAAATATTCTGAAGAATTTTGCTCAAATAACATGATTTTGGTGTCTAAAATATTTTAATATAACTAATGGTTGTGATTTAAATTCGTTCTATTAATAATATCGATTATTCATTAAAGATGAAAATTTATTAATATTATATTTTGGACTACGACTTATATTGAATAAAAAAGAAATAAATAAAGAAGTGTAAAATATATAAATAAATTAGGTTGTAGAAAATATATTTATTAATATTTTTTTGTATTATTGAAGGCTAATTTAATTTAAATAATTAATACTTTATTTTTTTCATTCATATTTCATATTTGATTTTTTGGTGTATTTATTGTACATTGCTTTAGTTTTTTAATGCTGCAATTACTTAATTTACACTTAAAAAAATCACTTTTGAATATAATAAGAATGTAAATTAAATAGGGTACAAATTATTTAATTGTACATTAAGTATTTGTCCATAAATTATATTTAATTGGATTTAGGGAGGTACTTGTTACATTTGCAAGTTTAATGGGGTAAATGAGACATAGGGCCAAAATCGGGGGTGTTATTATATTTTGCCCCTTTTTTTTTAATCAATAACGGGTTTGAGGTCTTACTCCTCCTTGCACATACTCAATCGCTCTGTTGCTAGGTCCGAAAGATCATAATCAAGCCCAACAAGGAGAAATTACGGAATTATCTCTACATTTGGAAAAAAAAAACACTGTTTTTTATGCTCACATTACTTTTGTACTATTTTTTTTTTTTACTTTTTTATGCTTCTGCATGTTTTTTGGTTATATTTATGTTTTTTTTTATTTTTTCATGTATTGCTTTATATGTTATATTTGTTGTTTCGATGTTGTTTATATTTGTTTCTTGGTTGTTTCGTCGTTGTTTCGATGTTTCAATATAACTTTTACTTATTTTTTACGCTCTTTTATGTTCATGTGTTGTTTTATATATTGTTTCTGTTGTTTTTGGGTTATTTTCTATAATGTTTTTAATGTTGTTATGATGTGTTTTTTAATTGTTTCCATGTAGTTTTTAATGTTTCAATACAATTTTTACCTATTTTAAACTTTTTTTATTGATGTGTTGTTTTCTATATTGTTTATGTTGTTTCTGGATTGTTTCTATATTGTTTTATTGTTGTTATGATGTTTCTTTGTTGTTTCAATGTAGTTTTCGATGTTTCAATACAATTTTAACCTATTTTAAAGATATTTTTGTTCATGTGGTGTGGTGTTTTCTATATTATTTATGTTGTTTCTAGGTTGTTTCTATATAGTTTTCAATGTTGTTCCATTGTTTTTGATTGTTTCTATGTCTTGACCTTTTTAATGCATGAGAACAAAAATTAAATTGTGTTTTTCTATTCATGTGACGTTTCTATTTTATTTTCAATATATTTTTTCAATATGTGTTGTTTTATGTATATATTTCTTGATTGTTAAAGTTTGAGTATAAAATTAATTATTTAATGTGAGACAAAATTATTTTTCACTTAAATTTTATTAGATGAAACATGTTTGAGACAATCATGAAACAATGTCGTCAAAAGATCTGGAAAAATTGGCATGAACGTAAAATATCCAAAAAATAGGTGGAAGCGTAAACGTGTCATTTTTCGAAATGTTGAGCAATTGTGCCCAAAACCCTATAGTTTTTCCCATAATCGTTTGGTTAGACTCGAGCAAAATGATTTTTTGTGACTTCCTCTTAACTAGGCTAGGGCGAGTTTGGTTATAATTTGAAAATTATGATTTTACAAAATCTAGTTTTAAAATGAAAATTGATCTGAATAATTTGTTTAAATATAATATACTACAGTTGGCCCAAAGCTAAAGTCAAGGGATATTCATTTGGTCAAACCGGGACCGAAATTTGGATTGGCCAAAATACTAAACCGAATTACTCGGTTTGATACGGTCGAAACCGAAATTCTCTTTGGTTTGGTTTTCGGTCAACCGAATTTTGCTGAAAAAATCACAACTTATTTGTTGCAATCGGTCCTCGATTCATAAAAATCGAACCGAACAAATCAAACCAAACAATAAATAATGAAGTGAAAAGAAAGGGAATTGCTATTAACACCCCAAAACTTATTAATACACCCCTTCTTCTTAATACACCTCCACCCCTCTTTTACAAGTAACTTATTTAATAAAGGGATAATTACAAAAACACCCCTAAGGTTTGGGCTAATTTACGAAAAAAACCGATAGTTCTTTGAAAATTACAAAAAACCCTTGAAGTTTGATTCTGTCTTACATTTTTTCCGGTCATTTTGAAAACATTTCAAAAAAACCACGACATTTACAAAAATATTACGATTTACCCCCTTAAATTTAGGACAAAATGAAACCGAAGGGGTTTTTGTAATTTTGAAACATGTCCGGGTTTATTTGTAATTAACCCAAACCTCAGGGGTGTTTTGTAATTATCCATTTAATTAGTACACCCCACCAATTTCCAATTTACCCTTCCTCTAATTAAACCCCAATCAAACCTCAATTCTTTGGCCAAAACAAACATTGCTAGCGAAGAGAATTAATTCTGGCAAGCTTCAGAAAAATACTGAGACATCAACACATTTTGTACGGTTATCAAAAACAATTTTGTTAGAAATCTTTTTGATTGGAAATCTAGTTTGGGCTCGTCATTTTCTGTTCAAAACAAAACCATGAGGAAGGGAAAAAAGGGATAGGTGAATTTGTTGATGTTGAACAATAGAAATATTATCATGAAAAATGAAACCTACAAGAGAAATGGTCTTAGTAAACTCTATATTTTGTGTTTGGTCAATCCAGCACCAATTCCTATTTAGGTTGTAAGGGGTACCCAAGCATGGTTATGAACACACATTTGGCTTGCCTTTTAACATAATTGAGCATAGCAAATACATACATATTTTCTTCTTCCAGATAACATATAAACTATACAATATAATTCAGTTCAAGAGTACATTATCAGTCTATCAGTTCAAGTTACACCAAAAATAGCATGAAGACCCTTTGCCTAGATAAATGTCTGAGTTAACAAATATCAAGTGGAAGAGGGCCTTTTAATCGAAAAACAAACATAAACTCCAACTTCCACATGATAATTCATGGTATCCTATCTTGCACTGAAAACAGGTTCTGCCCCATAGTCGGCTGAGTTCTTGAGTATATTTGAGGAGTAAACCTTCTGAGGAAAGTCCGGCACCCTTAGATCACTACAAATGAAAATTATAGCAACAAATATCAGAAAGAGAGAATAAGTAAATAATAATAAGGGGAGGTTTACCTAATTACAAAAAAACCCAGCTAACTTTTAAAATTACAAAAAGTACCTATGAGGTTTGATTCGATGTTAAAATTAAGGGGTAAATTCCAATGTTTTTATAAATATGAAGGGGATTTTGAAATATTTTTTGGTTATAAAGGGTTTAAATGTTAGACCAAATAAAACCTCAATGGTATTTTTGTAATTTTGAAAGTTAGCTGGGTTTTTTTGTAATTAAGTCAAACCTCAAGGGTATTTTTGTAATTAACCTAATAATAATACAAACTCCAGATAGAATGCTAATATCTAACCGGACATATGGCTGTAGATCCTTCCATTCCCACTTCGGCCTCTCCCGAAATAGTATGGCAAAACGCTCTGCGGGAGTAGACGGGAGAGAAGATAAACTAAAAGAATACACCCAAGTCTCCACACCAAGCTTTTCGGTTAGAACTTCACCTTCTAAAATGTCAAAACTAGCATGCATCCCATCAGGAAACTTTCGAGTCCACTTTTCCATAAAGATTTCCATTTTCATCTTCCCTTCTTTTAGGATTTCTCTTGCTAGGTGCCCCAAAGCGTCTCTCCTCCAACTTCCACTTACAGCTTACACCATCGCCCTCATCCACCTTACTACAATAGACTTGCAAGCAATGTTTCGCGATATTCCTAGGAAATCCATCTGTTTCGAGCGTACCCAAAACATCATCTTCGTTAAGTGCATTAATGGACCAGTCGTTTAATATCACATTGTGCAAAAGCATGTTTAGAATCCCATTCATATATTTGTCGTCCAAAATTCGCCAGTATCCATTGATTTCTACTGCTGAAAGGGATTGTAGGCCCAACTTTAGTTCCTCGTCGCTTGCCTGTAACCTTTCAACAAGATCGTACCATCTGTATAGACCTATCTTTGTCTTATTCCTCTCTTCTGAGAAATCCATCTCTGAGGCTTCACTAAAACTGTAAGGATTTTGAGAGAGAAGCAATTTGAGTTTATCTAATTTAGGTGCTACCTCAACAAGTTCCATGCAACCTGGTGCGACTTTGATGACAGATGCAACCACCATGCTGTCATCATTTTTTTTATCACATAATTTGGATACTTTATCTGAAGGAGGGATGAGAAATACGGAGTTGGATGTCCCCACAAATTTAACAGCATAGGTCTTGGATGAAGTACAAAGAACTGCATCTTCATCAGGCTGTCCTCTTAGAGTTACTCTATTGGAAAAATGCAATGATCAGATGCAGAAAAGGCAAAAATGAAATTAATTTAAAGAACTGGTAAATAATATATCATAAGCAAGGATCATAAAATACCCTGTACACACCTTTGGTGCAGGATTTCAGGGAGGAGCTTCTCATCAAGTTCAAGAAGCATAAGGTCATCGTGAGGGCCAAATAAGAGGTGATAAGCGATAGAGATTGTGAGTTGGATTGAAGACCTAGCACTGCTTCTGCACCCCCAGAGCATCCAGCTTGTGGATGTATTATATCCATACCCCACTATCCTTATTGACCAATACTCAGGGAATATAAATCAGAAAAATATTCACCACCTTTTCCTTATGTCAGTCTCCAACGCCAATAGCTACCAGGAAAACAATGGAGTAAATCAACAAATGATAACAGATCCAGAGCTTCCCTAGAGAAAAATGTGGTCAACAATTTAGATTACTCTTTATACAGCTCGTACTGCTGATCCAAATATCAGATCAATTCAGTCGAGTAGCATTTCAATGACTTAACTACAACCAGTTTTACTTGCATCAGATGAATTAGTAGGCAGAAGCAATGGTAAATCAATTTCTTGAAAGCAACTTGTCCAGAGAGTGAAAGAATTATGCTATATGTTAGTTTACAACTGAAGCAATTGAAACAACACGTGGAACAAGATGCACATCATATGAAACTGTCATGCACTTTTTGGCTTAAGTTTAACACAAAGCTATAGTTTACTTTTAGGGCCACAATATCAAGCAAACACCTAAACAAATATTGTATCAGATGATCTCAATTCTCTCTTTCGATGTGCCTTAAAATGATCTTAGCAAATATATATATATATTGATGACAACAAAACCACACAAAACTGATAACCAAATTCCATTTTCGGTGAGGATTTTTGACCTATCTGTAAAGCGCAAAAGGAGTATAAGCTGAACAGGTAATCTAGAGCATAGATGACAACAAAGCTCGAGAAAGCAAGAAGTGGAGAACACATTTCCATATGCATAAACAATATTGCTAAGTACAAATTGGATTGTTTGAGAAATGAAAGAACGTGAGTGTTCATAATTCAAAGATTATTATATAGTAAGCAAGCCCCTAAATGAACTAGACAAGGGATCCAAGTATCCAACAAACTTATAAGCAAGAATGAAATAAATAGTCAGAAGAACCACAAAGATCAAGTTCTTAACACATCAATAGAAAATAAACTTGTCAGTCCTCTTTGTTTCCACATTAGGTTGATGAACATGATAAACTGATGATATTTTGAAATGTCTATACAACAATAGTGATGATAAACCTCATATTGAAAAAAAAAATTACAAAATTATTTCTTTCATAATTGCAACCCCTGAAAAAAACTACCAAGCATCTTGCCAGTTGCAAGATTCAAGTCGTATGTTTTAAAAAACAAATGGTTCGAATTATATATCCTATATAACCAAATTATCGTCCAAGTTGTCCTTCCTCAACTGGAGGGTGATAATTATGTCAGATATGCTTACTTTTTATCAGCAATAATTTATGTACCTTCAGTCATCTAATCCCCAGATTATAGGTTTTTTTATTTTTATGTTCAAGGATACATAAAAGGTTGTGTATAAACGCCTAAAATAAAAGCAGACTGGATGAGGCATAGTAGTATCATTAAGTTAATCAATCCGATATAGCTTGCATCAGTCATTTAGAAGACAGAGGTACTCAATATGCACCACTAAAGCTTGAAAGCTGTAATTTTGACATTTCGGCTATCTGTTAAATAATTCTGTGTTCTGGGTTCATCATTGCTAAGGTTATACCTCAGCAGCTACATCTTTTCTGATACGAATATTTCCAAATATTTGGAAAAAAAAATAAAAATAACTTCTTACAACCTGTAAATGATGCCAATCGCTGCTCCTAATAGGAAATATTCAAATAAAATCATTTTTTTCTTTCTCAATAACAGAAATAAAAAAATTACATGCATTTTTCAGCTTCTTAATCGTTTTTTTCCCCATTAAAGCGTAATCAGATTTACTAACTCACTCTAACAGAATAAGAGAACTAAATAGATCACAAAACTAACCAAAAATCAAATTCATTGAAAATCCTTCAATAGAAAAGCGTCAGTATAGTATGTGAATTCAGTAATTCTAATCCAGCATAGGTAATGATGACGATAGCTTAACTTTACTAGTGCGCTTTCGGTTAAATTCTGGAACCCACTTCAAATAAGAAGAAGAAGAAGAATAGAATGCAATTGCAAACTATAAACTGAAACCTTAAACAATATAGTCAAACTAAAAGTCCCAAATGCAACTGGAATTTTACAAATCAGCAGCTACTTCAAGAAGAACAAAACAAATCTTAGAGTAATGAAATGAAACGAAATTTACCGTCAATTGGATCTTGTCGATCTGTGGGATTCCGATTGCTCTATTTTTAGTAGGGTTGAAATGGCGGGAAGAAGAGATAGCATTTAGTCGAGCGGCTATTAGACCTGGACTCGGGAGGAAACGAGGTACTTTTGGAGGGAAATTAGAAAGTCGTGGAAATGAAAGAGCGTTTTTTTTTTTTTGTGTCAAAGAACAAAAGAGATTAAAAAATAAATAATTAAATATTAGAGAAGCATAGCATTGGACCGTTTGTTTGATAAAATGTTTTATTCCTATATTTATACATTCAAATCTGATTTGAACTTTAGACGTTAAATTTTATTCATTTTTTATGAAGCCATCGGGCCATATGTGTTTGCTTTATAAATCAATTATTCGTATGTTCATAAATTGTGACTTGTGAGGGGGTAGAACATTATAAATATTTAATTATCTATTTAATGAATTCAGTTGTTTATGAGCCCATAGAATTGATATTTGAGTAAGCTCATTATAAAGGTCCGCAAGGCCCAACTTGATATTAGAGATGTCAAAAGGGTCAAAGTTCACGACACAAACCGTTCAAATGGAAAAAAGTTAGCCAAATTATTTTGGACCTTCAAAATCTGTGTCTTTTCGACTAGGACCATTTAGCCTAAAGCCTAGTTAAAGCTAACATGTAGGTTAACAGGCTATCCCACCATTTAATATATATATAAATATAAATATAATTATAGATAGAATGCGGAGTTAACCTAGGCTATCCCGCCATTTAATATATATAAATATAAATATAATTATATTATTCTATCTATTTTGTATTATCTCTTATTAGTAATATTTTCAAATTCACATGGTGTTTTTAGTTTGTATGGTGTGAGTATTTATTTTTAAAGAGTTTTGACTTTTTATCTACTCATTTTAATTCTACAACTCATTTGTGATACTTTTTTATGATTTGATTTTAATAATACATACATAAAGATAAACTTCCTACTAAAAAAATGTATTTTTGTTTCGTATATTCTAGATAAAGATGAATTGAAAGATAATATTTTGTCTAATAAAAGATCAAACGTAATTGATGATACTTACCTAGTAGTGTATTTGTGTCATATTTGTATGATTTTATGTATCAAGTTTAAAGTTTGATTAAACTTTAAGATATTGTATATGTAATGGAACTATAAATTATGTGTGATTTTTATTATTAAGGATCATTTCGTTTTGTATATTAAATGTTATGTTATGCATGTTTTAAATTAAAATTTTAGATTTTAATATATAATTTAAATTTTTGACTTGTAACCCGATAGTGGCCCATTTAGGCGATGTCCAACAGATTAGAGTTAGGTTCGCATCTTTGCCGAAATAGGTTAGATAGTAACTCATTTAGCCACTAAAGTCTATTATGGTGGCCCGAAACAATTTAGGATCAACTCGTTTAACATCTATTTGTGTCTTGCTATAAATAGACCCACATTGTCCATATTCTTAGGCATAAATATACATCTCCCTAATTATTAATTCATTGTTTTAGTACAATTGGGGAGAAAAGTATGTGAAGACACATGCACTTGTTTCGCGTGAGATCAAATTTGGGACATCATAAGTCTCTACCATGAAACACAAGGTTGATCCCTCAATTATTCTTCATTAACTGCAACTAATTACAATATGCTCCTGATTTTCTCTCTATACTTTGTTGAGTTAGGTATCAGATGGGATTCCCAAACAAACTTGTGGCCTTCATAACTCATTTCAGACATTTGCAGCCCTGGTTCCCATCACTTAGAGATTGCAATGACTGGGACAGAAACTTTTTACTAAGATACATTTGCTTGTAGTGAGCTGACTATTATTGAGCAACATCAAATTAGATTTTGGGTGTTTGATATATAAATTATTTTGTTCACTATAATATGAGATCGTTGATTTTATTCAGTGTAACGTGCTAATATTTTTTGTTTTCCTGAAAATTATAGGCTTATAGGACCAAGGCTGCACATGGAGTTCAGTGATAATAAAATGTATTGAAATGAGAAATCCAAAGAGGTCATTGGTTTTGGAATTAAGTGGGATATTTGGATCATTTGGCATTCTATTAGGAAGGAAAATTCCATGCGTCTAAAGGCATTCTTTCTTTTCTTATTTAATTTAAATAAATAAATAGATGAAACGAATGAATTGAATGCCAAATAAATGCCAACCCCCCCCCCCCCCTTGTATTTTCTACTCAAATTTAAAGCTAACAGTTTTAAGTGCCTCCCACCAAGAGCTATTAGGTTTAGGTGAGAGATTTTGCCAGTTAGGGCGTGTCCGTTGGCAATTTTGTATATTTAAAAAAGTAGTTTTTTTTTTTTTTTTGTTTGCTTACATTGAAAAAAAAAAATCCAATTTCCGATATAATTGATTTTGTCACTAAATTTTATAGTACATACATAATTGTTCTTCCCTAACTATATCATCCAATTACCGACAAATCTCAATAGATTTTAAATTTTCTTGTGAAATCTTGTAGATATTTACTCACAATTACAGATTTTGTTGGTAATTATTTACCTACGATGATTTTATCTACGATGATTTTACCTACAATAATTTTATATATACTTTATAGTTATTTTAATACTTACCTACAGATACCGATGGCGAATGAACCTAGTGATATCACCACCCTCCTTAGACGGGAAGGTAAGGGGTTCTACCTCATGTGTGTGCGCGCTTGGGCAGAGTAAAAAAATACTCATCTACAGAAAAATTTGTAAGTAAATTGATTTTTTCATGATATATTCATATATATATATATATACAAGATCGAGTACTTAATTTATATTTTTTAATAAATTATCATTACATGTATAATTTATTTAAATATATTAATTGATATATAAACATTATATTTATTATTCTAGTTAATATAAATAATTTGATGTAATTCAATGATAATGCTTTTAGAAATTGTTATTTTAAATAGTTAGGTTAGTTTAAATAGCTTACACACAAAAATCCAAGTTGGATATATTTTTACCATTTATTCAACAAATACTCTTTTTTCAACTTATTATGCTTTGGTCAAAATTTTCCAAAATACTCCCAACTTTTTTTTTTTCAATTAATTTTTTACCACTACAAAAAAAATAAGGAATTCCAACAAAAACAATTTGTTGGTATTTGGCCAATTTCCATTGGAATTATCAATTCAACAAAAATTCCAATGGAAAAGCACCATTGGTATAATGGCCGTTGGAATGATAAAATTCCAACGAAAATTCCTATGGAAAAAAATTCCAACACTACCAAATAGTTTTGCTTATCGTTGGACTTTCTGTTGAAATTTTCCAACGGTATGCTGTAGCATTGGAATTTTGAAAATGCTAATAGTTTTTTATTCCATTGGAATTATTTTGTTAGAATTTGATTATTTTCTTGTAGTGTACTTTAATAAAATTCAGCACTCTTCTAAAAATGAAAGTTTTTGCAAACCCTAAGTTTGTGTAAACAATAGAGACAAGTAGTTGTATCATGAAATATTAATTAAGTAAAAGCACTCCACGTTTAGGAATAAAAATTGCTTATAAATACTACTTTGTGTGGTTCTTATTAGTTGATAGGAATTAATTATATTTACCCATATATATTTTGTGAGTAGTTATAGGAAAGATCCTTTGTATTTTCTTTAAACTTTGTTTGGCATACCTAGATTACATCGTTAGTGAATGTGGGGTCATTCTACTAGGTTCGATTAGGGAAGGCAACAGAGAGAAATGGTTGGAAAAAATATAAAAATAATTACAAATTCCTTTTCTTTTTTATCAGCAGAAATTATTTATGAATTAATATTGGTCAAAGGAAATTAAGGAATGCAAGATGTAGATCTTCCCGCCATCATTCACCGTAATTAACATATCATAGGGATAATCATATATAATATAACCCCATGAGGTTTGGGATGATTATGAAAAAATCCAGAAATGTTTCACAATTACAAAAAGTCCCATCAGATTTAATTATGTCTTAATTTTAAGGAGTAATCGTAACATTTCTGTAAATATCGGGGAGGTTTTAAAATATATTTTTGGTTATGAGGAGAGGAAATGTAAGACTGAATCAACCTTCATAGGATTTTTTCTAATTTTTAAAAATCTCTGGAGTTTTTTTAACTAGCCCGAACCTGAGTTTTTTTAAAAAACTTATCCAGCTATCATATATTACACCCTTTCGGCCTTTCCTAACTGTATTAAAAATAAAGAAATCTATATAGTCCAAAGTAAAGCAATCAAAGGGGTTTAAAAAACCAATCTGTCACTGAGAAACAAAATGAATGAGACGTATCCATGCATACAAATAATAGATACACGTACTTGATTAATACTAATTAGTTTATACGATCTTTTCGGATCTATGTAATTAATATCCTTTAACATTATTTTGGGAAATGGTAACAAAATTCTCATGCAATTGCCCTTAGCCCTAGTCATGGAGTGTTGATTGATGGTATGGGACTATGGGTCATAAGGGCTTGACTAGGGAAGGTATGGATGGGCTACATCTCATTCAATGTCTCTAAAGGCCAGATCTTTAATTCTCACCCTCGTCGAGACTCAAAATTATATATAATCTGTCAATCCACCTAATTAATTCGCAATATTTTTCAGGATAAAAACTGCTTCTAAGGTTTAGTTTAATTATCAAAAACTCTGATTATCTCCTGAAATTACAAATACCACTATAAAGTGTTACAATCACTCATTTGAGGTTTGTATTTATCTAATAAGTATCTCCTTTTGAAGATGTAGCCTGTAAAAGAAAAATAAATGTCGAGGGTACTTATAATTTTGATAGATAACTAGTATTTTTTTTTAATTAACCCTATTAATTACTTATAGATATATATATATATATATATACATATATAACTAGTATGTATAATTAATCGGAGCAAGAGCTAGAGGGCTGGCGGCAACTGTCGTCCTCATCAACTCCATAAAATTTTCGAAATTATTATAAATTTTATAATAAAATATAAATTTAGCCTTCTCATTCTCTATTTTATGGCTCCCTCTCAAATTCATAGGTATTAAAGACCCTATCCCAAGGGCCCCTCATTTTTGAAAGACAGTCTTTGTTACAGGTTGTACTACAATACTCACATGGCAAGCATAACAAAGACACAAGTAATGGTCCTATTACATGTGTAAGAACTAAGAAGGCCCTAAAACCGGGTGGTTTAAGCGTCTATCCCGCCACCACAAGCGATTGTGGGATGGAGGTCGAGGTTCAAATCCTGCTCCATCAAATTATTTGTGGGGTGGAGGTCGGAGGTTCATATCCCTGCTCCATCAAATTGCTCCGGGGCATATGCGGTAGTGAAGATTTGGTGGGAACTCATCTTGAATAAAGATCCGTGTGGGTTCGATTCGGGAGAGATCGTTATTAGTGTTGAATTTTCCACCCCATGTGGTAAATACTATTCCTTTGGTAGGCATCAACCAACCAACACCACCAAGTCTTCAATGGTTGGTTGCCAAACTTTGTTGACAAAGTTTGTTCACATGTTGGAATTGGGCATGGAAAATGCCTATAAAGGGTTTTCATCCTTGAATGCAAAATCACACCAAGCAATTAGCATTTTAGCAATTGCAAGAGAAGAGAGAAAATAGAGAGAGAGAGTGTATCTATAAGTGTGTGTTTTGAGTGAAGAAAAAAGAGAAAAACTAGTAGTAATTTTTCATTCTCACCCAAAATAAAGCATTCTATTTTCTCGGGTATTCCAAGTTGAGTAACTTGAGATAATTTGTGTATCCCTATTTTTAGGGAGAAATATTGTAAGCTCTACTATACATTTAGTGGAGGATTTATCCGGACTACGGTCTCGTGGTTTTCCCGATTTGGGTTTCCACGTAAAAATTCTTGTGTCTATTTTTATCGTCTTGCACTATTATTCTTGGTTTGGTTCCCATTTTTAATCCACTAGGTGGGAAAAGATTTTACTATTTCATTTTGTGCCGGTGTCATTTATTTTGACACTCTTTCCCAACAAGTGGTATCGAGCCGCGTTGTTGCGGATTAAAAATGGAGGAATCGGCGTCTGTTGGTGGGATGTTCAAACTCAGCGGATCCAACTACAATATTTGGAAGCCGAGTATGTTGGATCTTCTCTCGCAAAGGATCTTTATTTGCCCTTGAAAGGTGATCTTGCCAAACCAAAAGATACAAGTGATGACGAGTGGAAAATCTACAGGAAAAGCGTAGGATATATCAGGCGTTTCCTTGAGCATAGCATTTTCCATCATTTTGCTAATGAGGAAAAAGGGCGATGTTAATGGAAAAATATTGAAACTATGTTTGAGAGGAAAAATGTCTTGAACAAAGCTTCTATTATCGGAAAAATTGTTCGACTCGGATATACGGAAGGTGCGAACATGACGGAGCACCTAAATGCGTATCGAAGTCGATAAATCAATCTACCACAATGAAAATATCCCTTGATGATGAAGTAATTGCTTTATTCTTTGCTTTCGGCTCGTTACGACGGTTGGGACACGCTTGTGGTGTCGGTCGATGCTCACGGCCGAATGGTGGTACTATGCAAATGGTCAAAGATTGTCTTCTTAATGAAGAGTCAGGAAGAAAGGAGTTAGAATATTCTTACGAGTCAAAAGCCTTAGTAAGTGAAAATGACAAAGCGAGGAAGGAGCAAGTTTAGAGGTTCTCAAAATAAAAGAGACAAATCCAGGGAGGTCCAAATCCAAGAAGGACTTCAAATGTCATTATTGTGGTGGTCCAAATCACTATGAGAGAGATTGTAGAAAGAAGAAAAGAGATCAAAAGAATGGAAATAATGAAAACAAGATCGATGACAAAGACATGCTACGCATTGCGGTTGATGGTGATGTTGTCATCATTTGTGATGATCTTGTATCGATTACGCATGCCATTTAACTGGATTATTGATTGGGAGCTTCATATCATATCACACCTCATCGTGATATGTTTACATCATACACATTAGGTGGTAGCTTTGGCAAAGTCGAGAATGGCCAACCATGGTGTGACGGAGGTCGTTGGCATAGGTAACATCATGCGAACAACGTCGGGAAGCGGACTCGTGCTCAATGATGTCGGACATATTCGACATTCGGCTCAATATTATTTTGATAAGGGTCTTTTTATGCACATTTTATGTGTATATTTGAGTAAATTCGAGTTATTTTATTGTTAGTTTTGTAAATTTTTGATTGTACATAGTTCATATTACTACGAGGTGCTTTTATTGATGTAGATTGACCATTCGGGGCTAATTTTGGTGAATTTCGGACCATGGATTCATGTCAAAACATACCAGGGAGTTTAAGGATGCAAAAACGCTCGAAATTCCAAGCCAAACGCGTCATTTCGGGGCCTTTTTGGTCCAACACGGGCGGGGTGTCGGGCAACACGGCCGTGTTCCGCGGAGCTAAAAACTCGATTTTTCGCACAAAACAGCCTCCGACACGGCCAGGCCGTGTTCCCCACTGGCCGTGTCGGGAACCGCGGCTGGCCGTGTTGGGAAGCACGGCCATGTCGAGGCGGAGTGCTGCACAATTAAACAAAGCCACGGCCTGGCCGTGTCAGGCGGCACTGGGCGTGTCAGGGACCTCTTTTTGCAACTTTTCTTTGCGGAATTTGGGAAAACTCACCAACCAACCCATTTTGGCCACTTTTGTACACTTTTAACACCCTATTTTCTTTGAAACATGTCTCCATGTCCCTCCTCATCACTTGAATACAAGAATTCACCAACCAACAAGGAAAATGGGGGTGATTGTTTAATAAGATAGAGTCTATCAATGTATTGGTTTGCTATAAAAGCGAGGTTGAAATTGGGAGATTCATTCATTTAGATACTCGGAAATATTCATTGTATTCATTTCATTAAGTAGAATTGGGATCAAGGGGTCTTGGAGGAGTAAAGCTTGAGGCAACATTAGGGGGGAAGAAGGCTTGGAGCAACATCATCAAGTCAATTGAGATTTTGATAAAGATAAGTACACCATGTCTACAATGTTTACATCTTCTTGTGTAATTTATTCTTGTGTCAAAAGCATGTGTAGCTAAAACTCTAGTGTTTGAATGTAATGAACTCTAGAATGGATTTGTGATTAAGGTGTGTATGTTTTTAATAAAATCTTCATATTTTGTGTGATTCACTTATATTATGCTTCGTTCATTGAATTGATATATGCGCAATATTGATTTGAAGTTTATTTTCATCCGGGAAATCGAGAGATTCATGGTGAAATAGAACTATATAAGTGAAAAGAGTTGCATGCAATCTAGATATGGGGCGACATAAATCTTACGGATTAGGGTCAAACCTAATATGGGAATTCACAAATCGTTATAATCTTTGTCTTGGGGGTTTTAACTAGAAAGAGATTTGATTAATCAACTTGAGATTAGAAGTTTTTCGCCTTGAGAAAGGGTTTAACTTAAATTGGGAATTTCTACGGTCCACAAGGCGTGAGATTTTATTAAAAGAGGTTGGTTTTTGCTTAAGGGCTTACGGTTGTATTTTTAACTTGTCAAATCACAAAAACATTCTAGAGGATTTACATTCAAATACATTTCTATCTCTTGATTTCTTATTTTACAAATCTTCCTTCATTTTTACAATTTATAATTTGTTTTCCTTTTTCATCAAACAAAAACTACGAAAATTGTTAGATTAAATAACAAAAAGGCGGTAATTATTAGTACTTACAATCCTCGTGGGAATGACACTCGGTACTCAATAATCTATACTATAAAGCGATAGGTGCACTTGCCTACGGTTTTAAAGGTAGCTTTTGAGCCATCAAGTTTTTTGGCGCCGTTGCGGGTTGTAATATTAAGAACACCTTATTTTTGTTAATTTAATCATTTTTTTTTATTTTATTTCATCCTTTGTCTTTCTTTTTATTTTCTTTGTAAGTCTTGGATTACACTTATCCTCTTTATTTACCGCAGTGCATACCTACTCGTCGTGAATTTGGAAAGCGCGACCGCCGATAGCAACATAGAGGAAAGTATTAATCTGACCACGACGAGGAGGATATTAACGAAGGCAAGGATCCCAATATGGCGGATGAGCAAAGCAAAGAACCATATGCGACTATGCCAAGCCGTCATGGACGGCACATCATCTAGTATCGTAAGGCCCATTTATTGCGGCCGATAATTTTGAAATCAAACCGAATGTCATTCAAATGGTGCAACAATTTGTTCAATTAAACGGCCTAGGATGAAGATCCCAATAATCATATCGCGAATTTCCTTGAAATTTGCGATACCTTCAAAATAAATGGAGTCTCGATGATGCCATCCGTTTCGCTGTTCCCATTTACTCTCTCAGGGGACGGGCTAAACAATGGCTAAACACTTTACCGAAGGGAACAATCACAACATGGAACATTATGGCGGAAAAGTTCCTTTCAAGTATTTTCCACCCGCCAAAACCGCACGATTGAGGAATGAGATCTCTTCATTCACTCAAGAGGCGATGAGACCTTAGACGACACTTGGGAGAGATTCAAAGAATTGTTGCGGAAATGCCCACACCATGGCCTACCTATTTGGATGCAAGTCAAACATTTTATAATGGGCTCTTTGCGCAGCAAGACAAATGATCGATCACGGCGGCGGGGAACTCTTAATAACAAAACGCGGAAGCGCTCGAGGATTTGATTGAGGGAATGGCCATGAGCGGCTACCAATGGCAATCCATACGAGGTAAAACTAACAGGTCGGTTGGTGTGTATAATGCGGATCGGTAGTTCGCTCGCCGCACAGTCGAAGCATTGACCCCAAAAGATCGGCGATCTAGTAGCTCCTAAACCACCACCACCGCATGTTTTATCTTGTGAAACTTGTGGGGATTGCATAATCATCGGGATTGCCCACACACAATACCTCACACCGAACATGCTAATTACGTTGGGAATCAAGGCAAAAATTACCCAAGTAATCCTTACAAAGAACACATATAATCCTGGGTGGCGACAACATCCTAATTTTGGTTGGAAATCAAGGTCAACCACGACCTAATCCCAATCCCGATCTACACACGTCTCCGGATTTAGCCCAAATCAAGGTAAGCCTAACTTGGAAGATCTTATAACAAAATTTGTGCAATCAGCGGATACCCGATTCGGCGGTGGAAACATCCTTGAGAAATCAAGAGGCATCTATCCATAACCGGAAAACCAAATAGGCGGTTGCGAAGATGATTTCGAAAGGCCACAAGGTAGTTTCGGGTAATCGAGCCAAACCGAGGGAGCACGTAAAGGCAATCACCATCGGTTCTCACATGAGCATGATTATGCCAATGCCGCCATGCGAGAAATACGTGGAGGATGACATGCCCAAAGAAAATCTCATGAAAAAGGAGGTTGCGAGAATACAAGCCCAAGATCCCTTAGAGGAGTCTAGAAAGAAGATAGAAGGGAGGACAAATTTGGTAAGTACCTTAATTCTTTCAAACAATTACATGCCAATATTCCATTTGTTGACCCTCCTTCAAAGCATCTTAGGGATCTTAATGACATCATTCCTAGTGAAAACAAGCTTAACAAATTATCAAATGTGCAATTGAATGATAAATGTCCTTCCGATGAACTACCACAAAAATTTAATGATCCGGGAAGCTTTATTATCCCTTGCACAATTGATGATTTACTGTTGATAGGGCACTAGCCGACTTGGGAGCTAGTATCAATGTGATGTCTTATGAAATATTTAAGCATGCGAGGATTAGGTGAACTTAAACCTATTAGGATGGACATTGATTAGCCGATAAATCGATTAAACATCCTAGAGGTATTATTAATGATGTGTTAGTCAAGATTGACAAATTCGTGTTTCGATCGATTTCGTTATTCTTGACATGCATGATAATTTAGAAGTTCCCTTAATTCTAGGGCGTCCTTTTTGGCTACCGCTAAATCTCTCATTGATGTGCATGATGGAAAACTTACTTTGAGAGTAGGGGGTGAACAAGTTATCTTTAAAATTCCTTTGAGAAATCCTATAAATGATACTTGTTTTCCTATAAACTTGATTGAGACAAGGATAAATGATTCTTTGCTTGATATGTCTTCTAATAAATCCTTGAAAGTATGTGATGTTCAATGTGCAAAAGTTTCCACAGATAAATCCCATTTTGAGAATAACATGCGAGAAAAATAGGACCATGAAGGTTAATTGTTCGAAAATCGACGGGTGGCGATGTTGTTCAAAGAGATAAAACTTTTCATAAGTTCAAGCTCCGCCCGATTAAATCTTCACATTTAGGTGAAATGGTCGACTATACGACGTTAAAGAAGCGCTTAACCGGGAGGCAACCCGATGTTTGTGTGCAATTGTTTTCATTTTTTTATTTTTTATTTTCTTTCAAAATAATCACAAGTCCTTAGAGTCATCTTCAAATCATAAAAAAAAAAACTCTTGAGCTTCTTCTTGCTTGTCCTAATTGGGAATATTTGAGATTTCACGGTATTCGAGTTGTGTGTTGCTTAACTTTGATTAGGTATGAAGATGCCGTTGAAGGTCCCGTACCAAAACAACCCAATGGTCGCTCAACACCGATTCCACTATTGTAGTAAGGTCGTATTTTTCTTTTTTCCACCTCTTTTATATCATTCTAATTTCTTTGTTTTTTTTTAGTGTTTTGTGTGTGTTTGTCCATTTCTTTCTTTCACATTGAGGACAATGTGAATCTTAAAGTTGGAGGTGGGTACAATAACATTTTCGGAATGCTTGTGTGTTTGTTTTCAAGAGATGTGATTTTTTTTTTAACAAATTGAGTATTTGCTAGTCAATAACTTGGCCCAATTATACCTATATTAACTTGTTAATTTGTGTTTTGATGTGAAGCAATTGATTGTCCAGGATAGATTAGCGTGGATGCGGGCTAAATTTTGACGAGATTTCCAACACCATAAATATTTGATGTGTTAAGGCATATACGACGGTACTTAGTGCTATGAACTTCCGAGAACTCATGATTTAGTAGTGGTTAACTAGTTGTTAAACCAAGCTTGTGAATAAAAAAAAAGAGAAAGAGAAAAATGAAAAAAAAAGAAAAAGAAAAAGAAAAAAAACGGACCAATCGAGGTTATACTCCTCTATTTGTTGTTGCTTAGTAACTAGGAGCATTCATGAGCCCCATGTTTGTCTTTTACGTAAAACGGCGACACGAATATGAGTATGGGAAACCACCCTAGGAGTGTTTGAACAGAAATTCAAAATATAAACCTAGTGGAAGCATGTCTCGAAAGGTCCCAAAAAAAAAAAAAAAAAAGAGAACAAAAAAAAGGGAGAATGAATACTCCTTGACTTCTCATTCCAATAAAGATCAAGAAGCTTGGTTATATGACTAGTAAGCTAACTACTATGATCCATTGAGTTCTTGTATTTTCATAGCATTATTGAATTGAAGTTGTTCATAACTATCAATATTTGTGGCGTGATGATTTCAAGTCTCAATAATACCTACCGATATTACGGTCTTTCTTGACAATCGATCGCTTTGCAAAATTTTTTTTTTTCTTGAATGGTTAATTCGGGTTGAGAAGGCTAAGAACTTGATTGCTTGTGTTCAATGTGTTGAAAAAGAAAAAAAAAAAAAAGAAAAAAATTTTGTGTTGTGATTTATTGAATCCCTCTTTTTGATATAATGTTTTGCTTGAGGACAAGCAAAGTTCAAAGTTGGAGGTGGTTTGATAAGGGTCTTTTTATGCACGTTTATGTGTATATTTGAGTAGAATCGAGTTATTTTATTGTTAGTTTTGTAAATTTTTGATTGTACATAGTTCATATTACTCCAGGTGCTTTTATTGATGTAGATTGACCATTCGGGGCTAATTTTGGTGAATTTCGGACCATGGATTCATGTCAAAACATACCGGGAGTTTAAGGATGCAAAACGCTCGAAATTCCAAGCCAAACGCGCGTCATTTCGGGGCCTTTTTGGTCCAACACGGGCAGGGTGTCGGGCAACACGGCCGTGTTCCGGAGCTAAAAACTCGATTTTTCGCACAAAACAGCCTCCCGACACGGCCAGGCCGTGTTCCCAACACGGCCGTGTCGGGGAACACGGCCTGGCCGTGTTGGGAAGCACGGCCATGTCGAGGCGGAGTGCTGCACAATTAAACAAAGACACGGCCTGGCGTGTCGAGGCGGCATTTCTGGGCGTGTCAAGGGACCTCTTTTTGCAACTTTTCTTTGCGGAATTTGGGAAAACTCACCAACCAACCCATTTTGGCCACTTTTGTACACTTTTAACACCCTATTTTCTTTGAAACATGTCTCCATGTCCCCTCCTCATCACTTGAATACAAGAATTCACCAACCAACAAGGAAAATGGGGGTGATTGTTTAATAAGATAAGTACTATCAATGTATTGGTTGCCTATAAAAGCCGAGGTTGAAATTGGGAGATTCATTCATTTAGATACTCAGGAAATATTCATTGTATTCATTTCATTAAGTAGAATTGGGATCAAAGGGTCTTGGAGGAGTAAGCTTGAGGCAACATTGGGGAAGAAGGCTTGGAGCAACATCATCAAGTCAATTGAGATTTTGATAAAGATAAGTACACCATGTCTACAATGTTTACATCTTCTTGTGTAATTTATTCTTGTGTCAAAAGCATGTGTAGCTAAAACTCCTAGTGTTTGAATGTAATGAACTCTAGAATGGATTTGTGATTAAGGTGTGTATGTTTTTAATAAAATCTTCATATTTTGTGTGATTCACTTATATTATGCTTCGTTCATTCGAATTGATATATGCGCAATATTGATTTGAAGTTTATTTTTCATCAGGAAATCGAGAGATTCATGGTGAAATAGAACCTATATAAGTGAAAAGAGTTGCATGCAATCTAGATATAGGGCGACATAAATCTTCCGGATTAGGGTCAAACCTAATATGGGAATTCACAAATCGTTATAATCTTTGTCTTGGGGGTTTTAACTAGAAAGAGATTTGAGTTAATCAACTTGAGATTAGAAGTTTTTCGCCTTGAGAAAGGGTTTAACTTAAATTGGGAATTTCTACGGTCCACAAGACGTGAGATTTTATTAAAAGAGGTTGGTTTTTGCTTAAGGGCTTACGGTTGTATTTTTAACTTGTCAAATCACAAAAACATTCTAGAGGATTTACATTCAAATACATTTCTATCTCTTGATTTCTTATTTTACAAATCTTCCTTCATTTTTACAATTTATAATTTGTTTTCCTTTTTCATCAAACAAAAACTCGAAAATTGTTAGATTAAATAACAAAAAGAGCGGTAATTATTAGTACTTACAATCCTCGTGGGAATGACACTCAGACTCAATAATCTATACTATAAAGCGATAGGTGCACTTGCTACGGTTTTAAAGGTAGCTTTTGAGCCATCATATTTCCAACGGCAAGCTTGCGATCTTTGGCTATGACAATCACTTTGGTGAAAGAAAATGGAAGCTCACCAAAGGCTCTCTCATTGTCGCTAAGGGGTGAGCGAGAAT
Organism: Rehmannia glutinosa; assembly: GCA_016081115.2. Lineage (NCBI taxonomy): Eukaryota > Viridiplantae > Streptophyta > Magnoliopsida > Lamiales > Orobanchaceae > Rehmannia > Rehmannia glutinosa. The sequence goes on from JABTTQ020003225.1 coordinate 206,923, forward strand.
TCTCTGTGCACGATGCAAGCAGATTATCCAATGGAGAGGTAAATGCAATTGATAAAAGTTTCTCCATTGAGCTATGGCATAAAAGGCTCGGACATCTAAGTCGGAAGGGCTTGGAAGTTCGACCCGAAAGAAACTTCTCCCGAGGTAACCAAGATGCCCCTACAAACTTGTGTTGATTGTTTAATTGGAAAACAACACGAGTTGCTTTCAAGAGTTTTTCACCTTCAAGAAAATCTCATCCACTAGATCAGTGCATCTTGATTTATGCTACATGAAAGATAGAAGTCTTGGTGGTGCAATATATTTTGTAACATTTATTGATGATTTCTCTAGAAAAGTCCGGTGTTTTGCTTTGAAATCTAAAGATCAAGTTAAGGTATCTTTAAGAATTTTCAAGCAAGTGTTGAAAGAGAAACGAGGAAAGAAGTCAAGGCGAGTTCGTCCGACAATGGTGGTGAATACCGGGGGTCCATTTGAGCAACATTGCGGGGATCATGGAATCAAGCTTGAGAAGAGTGTTCCAAAAACTCCTCAACATAATGGTGTAGCGAGAAAGAATGAACAGGACAATTTGTGAACGAGTCAAATGTATGCTATCACATTCCAATCGCCCAAATCCTTTTGGGGTGAAGCAATGAGGATCTGCATTGATCTAATCAACCTTTCTCCATCGGCTCCCCGGGTGGCGACATTCCGGATAGAGTTTGATGGAAAAGATGTTTCTACAAACACTTGAGAGTGTTTAGGCTGCGAGGCGTTCGTGCATATTCCAAAAGATGAGCGATCCAAGCTTGATGACAAGACCAAGTCATGCATCTTCTTGGGCTATGGCCATGAAGAATTTGGCTCTGGTTATGGGACCCGACCAAGAAGAAAGTTATCGAAGCGGGGATGTTGTATTCCTTGAGGATCAAGCGATTGAAGATGCCAAGCAGTTGAGAAATCGAATCAAACCAATATGTTCGATGACATAGATCCGGTTTCTTCTCCTAGAAATCGAGAATCATGGGGAGGTGTGCAAGATCAACACCATGATACAACCGTGATGTCCCTCGGTTCCACCACCGAGAAGATGCGGCTAGAAGGTCCACGAGACAAAGACAACCTTCTACGGATATAGCCCACATGAGTATGTAATGCTCACGGCGGGGAGAACCACAAAGTTTTGAAGAAGCCATATCACATGATCGAATGATATGTGGATGGAGGCCATGAAAAGAAGAGATGGACTCTTTGCGGGAAAATCACACCTATGACCTGGTGAAGCTCAAAGGTAAACGTACTCTGAAAAATAAATGGGTGTACTGAGGTTGAAGATCGAAGAGCAAAGCTTGCAACCAAGGTATAAAGCTAAGGCTGGTTGTGAAGGGTTTGATCGAGGAAGAAGGGTGTTGATTTTGAAGAAATTTTCTCACCGATGGTGAAGATGTCCTCAATTAGAGTTGTTCTTGGGATAGGTTTGCCGGTTTGGATCTAGAAATCGAACAACTTGATGTGAAGAGCTCGCATTTCTTCATGGAGATTTGAATGAAGAAATCTATATAGAGCAACCGGAAGGGTTCAAAGTCAAAGGTAAGGAGAACTTGGTATGCAGGTTGAAAGAAGAGCATGTACGGCTTAAAACAAGCTCCAAGACAATGGTACAAGAAGTTTGACTCCTTCATGAATGACCATGACTACAACAGACCAATTCGATCACCTTTGTGTATTCTTTAAGAAATTCGGTGATAATGATTTTATCATACTATTATTGTATGTGGATGATATCTTGATTGTAGGTCATGATGCCAGCAAGATTGAGAAGTCAAGAAAGAACTTGCAAGTCTTTTGCGATGAAAGACTTAGGGCCAGAAGCTAAGCAAATCCTTGGGATGAAAATCTCAAGAGACAGGGCAAGTAGGAAGCTCGGCTATCTCAAGAAAATACGTTGAGAAAGTTCTTGAGAGATTCAATATGAGCAAGTCAAAACCCATCAGACTCCACTTGCGGGTCACTTCAAGCTCGTATGCAATGCAATGTCCCACAAGTGAGGAAGATAAGCGAGAAATGCAAAAGGTACCATATGTCTGCGGTTGGCGCTTGATGTATGCTATGGTATGTACTAGACCGGATATTGCTCATGCGAGTTGGTGTTGTTAGCCGTTTTCTCTCTAATCCGGGGAAAGATCATTCGTCCGCGGTGAAATGGATATTTCGGTACTTGAGAGGTACTTCTAAATATTGTCTAAAATTTGGTGATGACCAAACTGTATCACTGAGCGGATTCACAGATGCGGATATGGTGGTGATGTTGATTCGAAGTCCACATCCAGGATACGATGAGATTTGCGGGGAGCTATCTCTTGGCAATCGAAACTTCAAAAATGTGTGGCATTATCCACTGTAGAAATTTGAATACATCACGTGTGAAAGCTTGCAAGGAGATGTTGTGGTTGAAGAAGTTTCTACGGGAATTAGACTTGAAGCGGGAAAAATACACGCTCTCTTGTGACGATCGAGGCGCAATTCACTTGAGTAAGAATTCTTCATTCCACTCAAGGTCAAAACACATTGATGTGAGATACCATTGGATTCGAGATGTGCTTGATGAAAAAGCGATGCAGCGGAGAAAGTTCACACGAGATGAAAATGGTGCGAGATATCTTCGACAAAGTCTTTACCAAGAGATAAGTTTGAAGTTTGCGGAACAAAGCGGGATTGGTTGATTCCCACATGAGGTGGAGGGGAGAATTGTTGAATTTTCCACCCCATGTGGTAAATACTATTCCTTTGGTAGGCATCAACCAACCAACACCACCAAGTCTTCAATGGTTGGTTGCCAAACTTTGTTGACAAAGTTTGTTCACATGTTGGAATTGGGCATGGAAAATGCCTATAAAAGGGCTTCATCCTTGAATGCAAAATCACACCAAGCAATTAGCATTTTAGCAATTGCAAGAGAAGAGAGAAAATAGAGAGTAGAGAGTGTATCTATAAGTGTGTGTTTTGAGTGAAGTGAAAAAGAGAGAAAAACTAGTAGTAATTTTTCATTCTCACCCAAAATAGCATTCCTATTTTCTCGGGTATTCCAAGTTGAGTAACTTGAGATAATTTGTGTATCCCCTATTTTTAGGGAGAAATATTGTAAGCTCTACTATACATTTAGTGGAGGATTTATCCGGACTACGGTCTCGTGGTTTTTCCCAATTTGGGTTTCCACGTAAAAATTCTTATGTCCTATTTTTATCGTCTTGCACTATTATTCTTGGTTTGGTTCCCATTTTTAATCCGGCTAGGTGGGAAAAGATTTTACTATTTCATTTGTGTCGGTGTCATTTATTTTGACACTCTTTCCCAACAATTAGTAGATTGGGGTCGAACATAATTGTTCTCTTTACCAGGAGGATACGGTTGTACGTCGCCGGACCCCATCGAGAACACCGCGATGCGTGCACATCCGCGGTTTACCTTGGCGCGGCAATGAATGGCCATTTGTTGTCTCGAGCATAGTCGGGCGTAAGCTTAAAGCGAGTTATAAAAAAAAAAAAAAAAAATAAGAAAGCCCTAATGCTTATGTTGTGGCCCCTCTTAGTTTTTGGTTCGGTTCTATAAATTGAATTAAGTTCCACAAATAAGTGGCTTGGTATTTGGTAGGTTATTTTTATGGTACCATAGTTTCGGATGATAATTCTCATTTCTAATATTTTTGTCAAGTTGCAGAAATCGTTAGGTGCTAATTGGATAGCTGCCCACCTAGAAATACTTTAATTATTTATTTATTTTAATTTACTTTTGGCCGATTTTTGGTCATCTAGGTTGGCTTTTAGATCCGCTTTTTGCCTGAGACAAATTTTCACTGATTTGGACATAATCGTCTCGGGCTAGGGGTGCCTAGGACAATGTTCACAACACTGATTTTTGTTGAAAATTTAATATTTTATCGATTACCATATGAAACGTGAAATTGAGTAAACCCTAAAACTTGATGTAATAAAATCACATCAACATTTTGCATTATAATTTAAATTATGTATAAATCAATTCTCAGGACAGTAACCAGCCAGCCGCAGCCCAATTGATAAAGGTTAATTTCAACTGTGCTGATTTTGAATATAGGTGGCACCAAACAGGATTTGAGTTTTGTTTTATCTATACATCTCTTCCTTAAAGTATTATTAATTACAAAGTACCAAAATCATGATATAAAACAGGTAGTTGTTGTGAAGATGCAGCTGGTCCAATTGCAGGATAAAAATATCAACCCAAAGAGTTAAACGTGGATTTAAGTCACCCTTGTGTTCCTCTATATATGCTCATCAAAGAATAACCAGAATAAATATTCACAGCAACATCATATCTTTTTATATTCACAGGAAAATGAGGTGTATATATATCTTTTTAATTTTTTTATACATATTAGTATAAGAAATCATAAGCAAAATAAATATTCGCAGGTGACATTTAAATCCCCATACCTAATTCCGTATATCATAGAAATCGAGTAATGAATGCTTTTCCTTCATCATCAAGCTACACTTACCAAAAACGAATTAATGATTACTATAATAAAACAATATACACTATTAGTAGCAGTAACAACTATTATATCAAAATCATATGTCTAAGTAAATAACAACTCTCTTACACAAGTTGATCAACAAGGTTGTAGGCATCTACGAAGTTATGAGAAAAGGGCTATGTACCAATTTGCTTTAAAGCAATAGTAATAATATTAGTTGCATTTATCTCAACTGTTCATCCTCTTGATTTCTAGGTGTAGCTGCCTGACTCATTGTCTTTAATTGCAACAAATTATTTGAGGTTAATACATATGCCACATGCACTAGTAATAACTAATAACAACACATAAAGGAGGAATATTGATTAGGACCACTCATGACAAAATTTACTTTTTTTAACCGTACATGTACTTTTGACGAGTCGTAAAATCATACTCGTACACAAAAACAAAATGTACGTATTTGGAATTTGGGTAGGCGGAGGCCCCATGCTTTGAACTTAGTCATATCCAATCAAGACTCGAAACATAAGCAAGCATGTTTGCGAATTGCGATGGCTTATAACCCAGTTACCCTTTGTGTAATTTGGGTGCCATATTTAACTTATAATTGAATGATCACAAAACATATGATCAGAGCTGCCAATTACTGAGTGGTTATGGGGATACTAATTTAATGCAGTCTGATATATTCCTCTAATTCAAATATTCTTTTACACAACAAAATCGTGAGGCCAATTAAAATAGATAATACCTCTTCAATGACGTTTGTTCTGTTGGAAATTTGGTTTTGATAAAGCGGGCGTCGACCCGACTTTGACCAAATTTTGGTGGCTAGAATTTAATTCTGGAGGAATTAAATTGTGAATTGTTAATCTACCTTTCGAGTAGATGTTCGTAGTATTTTGTATTTCTCAAAACCAAATTTTGGGTAATGAGTGAGAAATTAACACACGAAGTTGGCCACGCGAATGGGCATAGTTTATCCTAGTATTAATCTTTAGAAGGTGTTATTGGTTGGATATCTATAACACAAGTATATGATCACAATAGGCCATGGACCAGGACCGACCCTTTGGGCTCGGGTCAGGTTCCGTTAGTTTGTCACTCGAAAATGGGCTTGGCCCAAATTCAAGTGAGTGGTGGGTTCGATGTATCGGACATTGGAGGTGTCCAGGGTTCATGTAAGTCTCTTGGAGTTTGTAACTCCCAAGATAGTGGTCATAATGTGATTTGTAACTCTTGGAAGTTACATTTGGTTAATTGCCCATTTTCTATCATTAAATCTCCTCCATGTGTTGGGAATTGCAACCTTTATATGCTTAGCTTGCATTGATTCGTAGAGATGAGATGGAAGGAAATCGAGAGGAAATAGGGAGAAAAGAGAGAGTTAGAAAATATTCGCAGAAAGTTATTCTGTCAGAGGATGTAATCCCGAATGTCGTCACATTTGTCGTCACATCTCTCATTGCATCTTCCTTTTCTCGCATTTTCCGAGTCAAGCAAGCCGATTCTCGCTCCTCCTAGTTCGAAAGGTGCCTTTGTGTCGGGTCTTCTTTGCACCTGAAAAGGAGGTAAAGCCGTTTTATCTTTGGGGACATTACGTCAAACCGTGAGCACTATAGGGACGTATTTGTCTTGCGGATAGAGTTCTACTCGACTCGGCTTTTGTCTTTCAAGTTTTGTCGATTCATGCTCATGGAGTTGGAGTCCATTCAAGACTTGTAATAGTTAGATTTTGCTTCAAGTTGTAATTTTTGTTTCAATTTTTGTAAGGCCAATGTTGAAGGCTTTTCCCGTTGTAACAATTGTTGTATTATTTCCAACAATCGCAAGACAAATATCGTACCTTCACGATGGCGAGGAGAAACAAAACCTAAGGTTGGAGATGAATCACGAAGACCTTCCAATGGTTCTTTGGAATTGTAGTTATTCTTTGGCATTGCGTTTGAAGCATGGAGCTAGGATGGTGATATCTATGCCGTAACTTTATCTTTAAAAGACTTAGTTGTACACTTTCTTGTGTGTATTATGTGGTTGATATGAAGCGAGGATGTTTTCCAAAATGTTCATATGTTGAAAAGAAATACGAAATGAGGATGTGATTTCAAGAGGTTCGTTATTTCGATTTTGGATTAAGAAATGGATGGTTCCAAGAATCCAAAAAAATGTGTTGAAACTAGTGTAAAAGTTTCAACCTGATCCATATGATATTCGTCTTTGAATGGATGTTGTTTAAATGAAAAATTCCAAATGGTTTACATCGTTAAGATGTTGTTACTAGGTTGGAAAATTTTCATGAATTCTAAATGCATAGTGGAAGGAATGTGGATTAGTGGGTGATTGTTCGATTGGAAATCGAAGAAAGCAATCGAGGGCCTGGCTAAATCCATGAAAGTCTTGCTAGAGACTTGAGAAAAGTGTGTTGGAATACTTTTTAAGAATTCCAACGGATCCAGAATTGTGGGGTATGACCACACTTTCTATCACAATCTTGGCTTTCGAGCTACGATTGCGATTTATATGTGAGAAAATGTAGTCCGAGATGTGGTAACATCTAAGGCGGACGTTGAACCACAATTGCGAAGGTGTTGCCAAAAATGTTACATCGAGGCAAACACAAAGACAAAGTATGTTTTGAGGTGATGCCAAGGGTGGTGTAACAGGCGGTTTGTAACCAAGTGCGGTGCGAAATGTTGCGAAGATGTGACCACATCTAAGGTCACACTCTCGGTAAAATAGTTTGAACAGAATTGTCGGAACAAGGTTCGAAATTTGTTTAAACGAGGTTCTAACAATATTGTTGGAGCGAGGTTCTAATAGTAATAGAACAACGGAAAGCATTCTAATGCTAATGAAAAGACCATGAAATTTGTGTAAGTTACGGCGTAATCCGGTGTTGTATAAAAACACGAGAATATGTGGGGAAGGTGTGTTAACGGCGAACCACATATTGAATAAAATCCCACTTAAAGGGAAAGATAAGACTCGCTACGAATTGGAAAAATCGTAAGACTTCTTATAAATACCTTAAAGTGTGGGGGTATTTGGCTAAAGTTGCAATACGAACCAAAGCAAGTGAAAATCGGTTCTAAAACGGACGATTGTATTTTTATTGGTTATGCACTTATGATGAGTGCATATCGTTTTATGGTACATAAGTCGGAAAATCCGGAAATAACAGTTGGTACCATAATTGAGTCAAGGAATGCTATATTCTTTGAAAATATTTATCCTTGTAAAGAAAGGATAGATGAAAGTCTAAAGAAAGGAGGATTTGTATTCGGATGTTCTTTGGAGATGTGACTTACGGTGTTATCACATCTGGGCAGTGCGGAGATTTACCGCAGATGTTCTTTGAAGGTCTTGCTTCTAATGTTATAACATCCGGCGACATCCGTACGACATCTGTTGTCACATTTGTGAGCAGTTAGTTCAACACCGAGTGGTGAAGAATCAAGGCGGAGTAAAGAGGCCAAAGGTGGTTAAGTCCTTTGGACCGACTTTCTAACGTTGATGTTAGAAGGTGAGCGAACTCGATTAAGGAGGCTCTAAGTAGTCCAGATGCTCCGCTCGGCAAGAAGCAATCAATAGTGAAATTGAGTCCATTCCGCAAAACCATACGTGGGAGTTGGTTGATCTCCCTCTTCGGTCATAAGCATTTAGGATGTAAGTGGATCTAAAGAATAAGTATAAAGCGAGATGGAACTATTGATATGTGTAAAAGCACGACTTGTATCCAAAGGCTTTAAACAAAAAGAAGGGTATGACTTCTTTGACACTTATTCTCGTGCGAGGATTGCGTCTATTCGGGTGCTTCGCGATTCTTACGCCGCTGATCTAGAGATTCATCGATGGATGTAAAAATGGCGTTTCGAATGGAGAGATAGATGAAATCTATATGGAACAACTGAAGGGTTTGTTGCACCCGATCAAGAAAAGAAGGTGTGCAAGTTGATAAGATCCTTGTATTGTGAAACAAGCTCCAAAATAGTGGCATCTTAAGTTTGATAACACGATGTTGTCAAGCGGGTATAAAATCAACGAATGTGATAAATGCGTATATGTCAAAGGGACATCGAAGCATTTGTCATAGTTTGTCTATACGTGAGCGATTTGTTAATCATGGGCGCGATAGTCATGATTCTATCATGGACACGAAAAAGAATGTTAAAGACAAACTTTGACATGAAGGATATGGGAAGCCGCCGATGTAATCCCGGGAATAAAAATCGTGAGAACTCATGATGGAATTATCTTGTCACAATCCCACTATGTGGAAAAAGTGCTCAAGAAATTCAATGCTTTTGACATTTCACCGTCAAAGACGCCCATTGATTTAAGTGTAAATCTGGTTGCTAATGAAGCGAGAACAGTGGCTCAAATGGAATACTCACGTATTATTGGCGATCGATGTACATTACAAATTGTACACGTCCGGACTTGGCCTACCCTCGTAAATATGTTGAGTAGGTTCACGAGCAATCCAAGCCACGAGCATTGGAAAGCGTTAACCAAGGTGTTAAAATACTTGAAGTATACCTTGGAGTATGGGCTATACTACTCGAGATATCGGCTAATTGAAGGGTATAGCGATCTAGTTGGATTTGGAGTCGAAGGATTCTTATTCCACTAGTGGATACATATTCACCATTGGAGGTGGTGTGGTATCGTGGAAGTCCACGAAGCAAACGTGTATAGCTCGGTCCACCATGGAATCGAGTTTATAGCTTTGGACAAAGTGGTGAAGAAGTGAGTGGCTTGAAACTCTTTGGAAGATATTCCATGATTGGAAGAAAGCACGTGCCTTCGCGTGATGATTCACCGTGATAGCCAAGCGGCTATAGGAAGGCACAGAGCAATATGTATAACGGTAAGTCTAGACATATTCGTCGGAGACATAATACCGTTAGACAATTGATCTAAAGTGGTGTGATGTCAATTGACTACGTAAAGTCAAAAGACATTTGCGAGATCCTTTGTGAAAGGATTGAATCGAGATCAATTGTGTAAATTGCTAGAAGGAATGGGCTTAAAGTCCACAAAGTAAAAATAACCATCATAGTGGTAACTGACCATGATGTTTGGAGATCCCAAGAACTTGGTTCAATGGGAAAACTAAGCTATGAAGGTTGAGTTGTAACACTTGGAAACAATGTTTCAACCCATCCCACAGAGAGCAATGCCAAGTGTTGAACACACCGCAAGTTGTGGTGAGGCTAAGTCATTTGACTTTTAATGATTCCTACACCTCGTTGAGGTAGAGTATAGTAGGATACTTGGATAGGAGATCACCCATATAAGTGAGAAGTGAGGCGCTTCAAAGTAACACTTATGAATCAAAGTGGTGTCCATGGCGAGAAACGGACACAAAGCGGACACAAACGTGAGAACGGGGAGGGGTTGAGACCTTTGTGTTAATCTTATTGTCTCGGTATACACCGTGGAGGAATAGTTCAAGGCATTACGTCCACTAGGCCGCCGGTGTACCCGATAGTATTGACTATGGAAGGTTCAAAGCCACAAGCTACCTATCCGATGCGATTGTCTCTTGAGGACTGGTTTGCGTGTCGCATTCATGCATGCATTAAATTCCACTCATGTGGGGATTGTTGGAAATTTGGTTTTGATAAAGCGGGCGTCGACCGACTTTGACCAAATTTTTGGTGGCTAAGAATTTAATTACGGAGGAATTAAATTGTGAATTGTTAATCTACCTTTCGAGTAGATGTTCGTAGTATTTTGTATTTCTCAAAACCAAATTTTGGGTAATGAGTGAGAAATTAACACACGAAGTTGGCCACGCGAATGGGCATAGTTTATCCTAGTATTAATACTAGAAGGTGTTATTGGTTGGATATACTATAACACAAGTATATGATCACAATAGGCCGTGGACCAGGACCGACCCTTTGGGCTCGGGTCCAGTTCCGTTAGTTTGTCACTCGAAAATGGGCTTGGCCCAAATTCAAGTGAGTGGTGGGCCTGATGTATCTGGACATTGGAGGTGTCCAGGTTCATGTAAGTCTCTTGGAGTTTGTAACTCCCAAGATAGTGGTCATAATGTGATTTGTAACTCTTGGAAGTTACATTTGGTTAATTGCCCATTTTCTATCATTAAATCTCCTCCATGTGTTGGGAATTGCAACCTTTATATGCTTAGCTTGCATTCAGATTCGTAGAGAATGAGATGGAAGGAAATCATGGGAAATAGGGAGAAAGAGAGAGAGTTAGAAAATATTCTGCAGAAAGTTATTCTGTCCAGAGGATGTAATCCCGAATGTCGTCACATCTGTCGTCACATCTCTCACTGCATCTTCCTTTTCTGCATTTTCTGAGTCAAGCAAGCCAGTTCTCGCTCCTCCTAGTTCGAAAGGTGCCTTTGTGTCAGGGGTGCTACTGCACACAAAGGAGGTAAAGCCGTTTTATCTTTGGGGACATTACGTCAAACCGTGAGCACTAGCCGGGACGTATTTGTCTTGCGGATAGAGTTCTACTCGACTCGGCTTTTGTCTTTCAAGTTTTGTCAGATTCATGCTCATGGAGTTGGAGTCCATTCAAGACTTGTAATAGTTAGATTTTGCTTCAAGTTGTAATTTTTGTTTCAATTTTTGTAAGGCCAATGTTGAAGGCTTTTCCGTTGTAACAATTGTTGTATTATTTCCAACAGTTCCGCATGTCACAATAGTTCAATGTCATTTTGTGGGAACCTTGATGGGAAGTCGTGCGAGAGAAATTTATATCGTTTTCGTGTAAGCGTGCAATTAACTTGTGACTTATAAGTAAGGGGTTAACTTATCTCTCTCAACAAGCGCCTTTTACAACCCAAAATCATGAGGCTAGTTAATATCTATGGATTGGACACATGCTCACAAAACATAAAATTATATAAATTTAAATATATACATATATTATTACATTTGAAAATCTTGACACCTCAACTTTATAAATCTACTAAAATCAATATAAAGTTTATATATGTAATTATTAAATTTTAAAATATTTCCCCCTCTTAAAAATTAAGAAAAAAATGTCTTTATCCACTGGTTTTAGGGAAAAAAAAATTAGTATTCACTTTCTATTTTCAGTTCCCTCCCTGCATATACCACATCATTTAGCTTCAACTACCCCATTCCATTGGCCGTTGAGACTAATAAATGCACCAATTAAAAGCCCCCACCAACGTAGGACAGCTGAGGGTGGCTGTATTCTTGACCTTGATGAAACATGAGATATATTAAATCTTCATAATCTCTTGCACATGTAGTCCTATACTTTGTGAAAAAAGGGTTATTTTCAGTTTTAGTACCTCAATTATATCTACTTTTCGGTTTTGATCCCAAGGTTTCAATTTAATCAGTTTTAGTACCTAACGTTTTGAGTTTTAATCAATTTAGATACCTACCGTTAAATAACTGTTAAAAGTGACCGGTTGACTGGTTGTAGAAGGTTTTTCAAACTTTTGAATATATCAGTTTTGGTATATATCAGTTTTGGTACCCTAAGTTTATTGATTTATCAAAATTGGTCCCTAGATATTTCAATTCTTATTCAAAGGATCGATCTCTTCAATACTCCAACTCTTTACTTAGGGGCCACAAAATTGGTATCGAGCTCGGGTTTATTAAGAACTTTTGGTTATATTTATTAGATTTATGTAATTAACAATTCTTGAGGAGAAATTACTCGAGATTATGGATCCAGGACCGATGTCCGAGATGTACCCTTACAGACATATCGTCAAATATTGACGATGTATGCACAAGAACACCTTGACCAGGTTTCATATTGGGAATGCCAACATGAAGAAAAAAACAGCAGGAGCCGAAGCGGGAAACCTTAAGACAATGCAAAATACGGCGAGAATATTATAAGCGATTCTGGATGCTTAAAGACCTTATATGTTCACTTGATGAACCTTCAAGAAACGGTTCATGAAAATTCCCATCGAACAATGATTCCGATAGAGTACCCGAGTGGAACGAGATACTTCCAGACAAATCTAAGTTCTCCAGAAGATCTTAGAGAAGTCCGAGGAAAGACGATCGCGAGAATTATGGCAACCGCCATATTCATCTACCAAAGACAAGTTCATCGATCGAACGGATGGAGACGATGGTGAAATATCGAAGGAAACTCTTGAACTCCTTCATGATATTGAAACGAGTCAAGAAACCGGAGGATAGGCCAGGAGTTCTTGGGAGGGAAAAGAAGCGTATAGATTTTGGGATAGTACTCTATTTATACCAAAAAGGGAACCCAACCGAAGTTATACGAAAAATGACAGAGGAGGAGAAGCTCATTGCTCTAATCAAAGGAAAATCCATCAAAATTTAAAAAGGATGAATATGGAGAAGATGAATCTTAAAGATCTACATGACCTTGCAGAATCCTTCGCAGGATTAGGAATTGTAGATTTAAAGATGAACACAGGAGATGGAACATTGGTCACCTATGATCCAGCAGGAAGACCAATTCCACCACCACCACCAGTTAATCCTAACGTCGAAGAAAAGCGGGTTCGAATCATGGAGCTCGGGACGAGAGGATGCCACACGCCGGGGATTTCACGACCGGGAGTGATCCACTTTCGGGACGGGAGGTTGAAACCTGCTCGGAAGGAACTCGACAACCTACCTAGGAAGGCCGAATGTTTATCGGACGCCTTATGGAAGATCGCACCTCGACCCAATACATCCATATGGGTTGATGTTAAATCTGGACATCGATTTTAAAAATAGAGAAGTTCTCATTGATGAATGGGCTTGACTATGAGAATTTGAGAACCCTCGATCTTACAAAGGATTCATTCATTTTACTCCTTGAAATGAGTCTTGAAGGATCGGTGAAGATTGCCTGGGATATGGTCGATGCTAGTACAAAAGGTTCGGTCACATCGGAGAATCACTTAAAGGAATTGTCGATGGTATGGCAAAACTATTCAAAATCCGGTTCATCGGCACTGAGGTTATTTCGAGGATTAGAGGATGAAAAAAGAAAGAGATATAAACAAGCCCTCTATAGCCTTGAAGTTATATGATATTTGTCATATTGACGAATATATCAAGTTGTTCACCGAATACAGGTGGAAATCCAAGATTGAAGAAAAGGAAGTCGCATGACTATTCTTTGCCAAGATTTCGAGTCCCCTGGAGAGAAATGCTTATCGGGGGAATACAAGGATGGAGCGGAAGTAGAAAGCGGGCGAGAAAAATGTCTTTCCTAAAGGCCAAGTTATCGAATGATGTTACCAAGCGGCTCTGTGCGGGAATTACAAGAGATTAAGAGGAATTAACAAAGCGGTTCCCATATGTTGCGTGGATAATGACATCCCAACAATTGTGGGAGGTCAAATTGCGAGCGGCAGAAGAAGAAGGAGCGAAGCCATCCATACCGCCGAGGAAGCAACAACAAAAGAAAGCAGTCTTCATGGAGACTAGAAGGTTTTGGTCAAAACAAAAAGCCCGAATTACAAAACGGGGCAAAGACCAGGATGGAAATGCCTTAAAATATATCAAGCGGTTTCAGGAAGAAGGACCGATGTTAGTAGGAGCAATTCAAGACAAAGCTTCTACACGACGAGCATGGGGTCTTTGGGTTTGTCTAACGAGAAATGGACAAAGTCAAATATCCGTTTAAGTTTTTCGACCAACAAATGGATATTTCTCTTGAATTCAATGACCGATCAACAACAGATTCGCAGAAGATCTTTTCGAGACGAAGAGAAGAATTCTCTCGGGAAAACAAGATTCGTCGAGCAAAGAAACTTACTAAATTCTCGTAACATGGCGCATGTTGGCCGTTGGATCGATAGGATCTGTCAAGCATGCCCCGACGAAGGAACCCAAGTTTGGGAAAGGATTCACCCAAACCCGACCGACAAGATTATTTGGAAAGGACAAGGGCCCAGCTCACAAGACGCGTTATCCTCGGGGACCACGCAAACCAAATTTTTAAAAGATTCCCCGACAAACATCACATGGGCTGAGTCACGCGGAAGAAAAAGAAAAACAGCTGGCGATGCAATAATGTGGGATATAACGTAGCGATGGCGTCATAGATATCAGCAAGATTTGAAGTCCGCCTTTGAAGTCAGGATTTGAAGGAAGCTGAGAACATTGAACATTTTCCTTAGTTTTCTTACAATAAAATTTGAGTGAAAAATTTATAATATCTTGAGTGTTTTAGTTTTAAGTTTTATGTATTTTCGAGTGCAAGCCTCGTATATGAGAGGCTAAACAAGTATTCTCCTCCCAAAAGGAGATTACTAATGTAATAAATATTTCAATAAGTTCTTAATAAAAATGGGTTTTTTGCTTCAACATGTCTTCATAATGTTCCATTAATTCATCCCGTTTAAGAATTACTTGTACGCCTGGAGTAGGAAACGAACCAATTTGTCTTTGAGCGATTCTTGAAGGAGTCGGATAACTTGCAGATCATCTTCCCGAGGTAGAGTTTTGTCAAAATGGGCTAGGCCGTCAATTTGGCCGCCCCGCCCCGCCGCAGGTAGGGGTTGGGTTGAGTATCTATAGACTATAGGCCCGCCAAGAGGCGGGCCTAAATGGGCTGGCCCGTTTGGGCCGTGGGTTGAGGCGGGCTAGCCCGCGGCGGGTGCGGGCCGGCCCGCGGGCTGCTACTTCATGAATAATAAATGTGAAAGGGCATGTTGTTGGTAGGCATAGCACTCGTCCAAAACTGAAAGTAAGACTTTTGTCTGCATAAAGAAAAGAAATTTCATTACCATTTGTTGGGAGGTAATTCACGAGAAAGATCGATTTTCTGGTTTTATGCGGGTAATTGCTAACTTTTTGTTTTTTAAAAAAATAAGTTCATCTCAATTCTCAAGCATTACAATAAAGATGCTTTGCTTTTGTGCAAATATTAAAGAACATGATAACAGCATCATGAACACGTTTTCTGCTGAGGGTTTGTTTGATGATTAATGAAGTTGTATTGTTTTCCTGTATGATGCAGTGCTTTCATTATTTAACTTTCCTATATATTTTAAAATATTAACATGACATTTTTTTTTTGACAAAAAATATATTGAAGTTTATTAAGGATTATGCTATTAGCTACACAAGTACTGGTTATCTGATTCTATGCCTCTGGTGTATGTCATCTCCTAATAAAATTGACTATATGGAAATTAGTTTTGTTCTTTTTTTTGTGAAATTTAAAGGTGGGCTGGCCCAACCCGTGGCCCAAGGCGGGTTGAGTTGGGTTGCTGTTTTCATACCCCGCCAAAGGGCGGGCTGTGGTGGGCTAAGGGCTAGCCCGCCCCGCTAGCCCGTTTTGACAGTTCTACCTGAGGGTGAGGTTGAACAGTGAGGAACTGTTTGTCAAACGATATAGAAGCGATAATTTTTCGATTTGGTGGTGTTGCAAGTCACTTAACCGGTGATGTTTATCAAAGAAGGTATGAATTTTTAAGGGATTTATTAATTTCTAAGAGGCGTGTTACTGATAGTCGTAATGACTATTTTCATTATTGTAGAAGAGAAGTAAAGTTTGGGTATTGGAAGAGATTGCTATAATAGGTTAAACTGTTAGAGTTAACTTAATTAACGGCAAGGTACCAAAAGTGATTAATTTTATGAACGTTAGGTATCAATCTTGATTAGGTTGAAAATGGGGGTATTGAAAGTGAAATTGGGGCATAGATTGGGTATCAAAATTGAAATTATCCCGAAAAAAAAACACAAATTTGCTGGTCCAGGTGCATTTAGAGAAATTTGGCAAAACCAGTTGTAGCAACGAACAAAAAGCATCCACGTGTCGGGTAGGCAGTAGACACTATCGTCCATCAATAAAACGCTTTTATGACACAACGATTTTTCACATGCATTTCCTATAAATCTAAATCAAAGGCTCCTCATACAAACAAAAAAAGTTAGGACAACAAAAACAAGGCAAAAAAATGGCTTCTAAACCAGGGATTCTCACTGAATGGCCATGGACATGGCTTGGGAATTTCAAGGTACTTAATTTTTTCTTTACCCCAAAACTTAATTTATTGCAATAACATTAGAAAAATGGCTTGTAATTTGGATGATCCGAATAACAATCTTTTTTTTTTTTTTGGGGTTATAGTACGTGGTAATTGCTCCTTGGGTAATACATTCAACATACTCATACATGGTGAAGGATAAGAGTGAGAGGATATTGCGCAGTTTATCATATTCCCTTTTTTGCTGTCAAGAATGGTGCACAATCAAATATGGATATCACTCTCTCGCTACAGAACAGCCAAAGGGACTAACAGGATAGTTGATAAGAATATTGAATTTGAGCAAGTTGATCGAGAAAGAAACTGGTATGTACTACTTAAATTCTAGCTCAAGGTTTTTTTTTTTTTTAAGGAAATTTTACTCAGAACACAATGGTGCATATTTGGCATGTTATCCCCATGCTTTGTCCTGGGCCATGTGTGTGGCTAAGGATAAAGCACAAGCTGCAACATACTACAACCACAACCTGTGGATAATGCATAGACTTTGTGGTATGACCGGATAAATATCATATTTCTTACAAAAATGGCTACTTATTCATGTATTAAGCACCCCTTGAGTTATACACTGGGGCCTTATTTGCTTCAGTTGACGTCATTAAGACTAACTCCATTAGTTTGCACAATTTTAGTGAATATTCTGTACCATTTTAGTGCAAAATATACACTTCATGTCTAATAGTTTGTAGTAAATTTTGCACTAAAAATGAATATTAGTGCAAAATGAATATTCCATAATATTCTATTTTAGTGCATATTTTCAAACATCAAAATCATTAATTTAAAAAAAAAAATAGCGCATGTATAGCGTTGCGCTATTTCTGGCGTAAAATTGTTCACATCTTCAAAATGGCACAGGCTTTGTCGCAAGAGTAAAGTTTTTGCTCCAAATTGAAAATAGACCACTCTCTTGGAGATGCTCTAAATAAGGTATATTACAGTAAGATATGGTTGAAATCAGGGATAGAGCCAGAAAATGAAGATTATAAGGGCGAAATATATTTTTCCTTAAAACTATTAGATAAATAGGTATTTTTTATTATTTTAGGGGGGCAAAATTTTAACGTTTAATAATTTTATATACAAAATTTTTACTAATTAAAAAAATTGAAATTTAGGGTGGCGACCGTCGCTACCAGCCCCTAGCTCCGTCCCTGGTTGAAATAATAGTTATTAATCAATGCTACTTAATTACTTTTAAAATCTTTATTAACCACTTTTGGAATGGTTAGTGTACGTTCACATTTTAATATGCATTCTCCTAACTTTGTGATTATAGATCAGGTTAAGAGGGTGTGATCCACTAATCTATCAACCAGGAATTATCTAACGAAGAAGAAAATAAATTTTGCAGGGATGACCAAATTATATTCAATGGGATATTGTTCTACGTGGGATACACGTACCTGAAGGATGCTCATTATATGCCATGGTGGAGGACAGATGGGGTAATATGGACAATTTTGCTTCATGCAGGTCCAGTGGAGTTCCTCTACTACTGGCTCCACAGGGCGTTGCACCACCACTTTCTCTACTCCCGCTACCATTCCCACCACCACTCCTCCATCGTCACTGAACCCATTACATGTAAGAATTTCTTCATGCCTCAATACCAACATGATGAAATCACTAAGTTAGAAGTTCTAATTTATAATGTCTGTAAATTCTTGTGGTGAGGAACATCTCTTTTTTTCAATGTTTATTAGTGGTCCAACATGGGTACAAAGTAAATTCAAGATCAAAGTTTTTAATTTTAAGGGTTAATTACAAAATTACCCTTGTGGTTTACTCTGATTACAAAAGAATTTAGCTTATCTTTTAAAATTACAACTATTTCTCCTTGATATTTGTTTCGGTTTTATAGATTGTACCTTAATAGGAGATGTTAAGTAGATACAAACCTGAAAGGATACATCTGTAATTCAAAAAGACAATGGAATTTTTTTTTATTTTTTTTTTGGTAATTCAGGCTAAACCTCAAGGGTAGATTTTATAATTTATCCTAATTTTAATTATACCTCAAGGTCTCTTTGGCAAATCTAAATCTTTTATGTGAAGATTCAGAACAAGTACATGTGCGGTAGATCTGAAAATCGAAGCTAAACATGGAATCTATGTTAGAGTAATTGCAAATGCCAGTTAGTGAATATATGTTGTTTATCAATACACGGACATATAAAAAACCATGAATCTTGTTCAGTTAAATAATATTCACACAAAAAACATTTGACTTAACCTATTTTTCCTTTGTGGCAGCGGTAATTCATCCATTTGGGGAGCATATAGCATACTTCATACTCTTCGCAATACCACTGCTTACAACAGTGTTGACAAAAACAGCTTCATTGATATCATTTGCTGGTTATATCACTTACATTGATTTCATGAACAACATGGGTCATTGCAACTTTGAGCACATTCCTAAGTGGGTCTTCTCCATGTTTCCTCCTCTCAAGTACCTCATGTACACACCTTCGTAAGTATCTTAACCTTCTTAACCTATGACTTTTTATAATCACTATTTTAGGTTGGTAATTACAGGCAAAATTTAGTTAGGGATAATTACAAATACTACCATTGCGGTTTAGCCTAATTACAAAAAAAAAAAAAAAAACAGTTATCTTTCAAAATTACAAACACCAATTGACATTAGTTTCTATTTTACAAATTGCACCCCATTGAGGGGTAACTTGTATAACAAATACAAACCTTAATGGGTATTTGTAATACATTATTTCTTTTGGTAAAAAATTTAAAAGATATATGGATTCCTTATTTTTTTTTTTTTTTTTGTAGTTAAGCTAAACCTTAGGGGTAGATTTTGTAATTTTCGCTTTTAGTAAAATGTCTCGTCTTAGCTTTGATCAATAACAGAGGAAGTTTGCAGATGGGTGTTTATTGCATGTTATGAATTCACTTTTTCAACTTAAGGATTGACCCAAAAACCAAAAATAATATTTGCTGTCTAGTGAACTGGTGATGCACAGAGTCCCCCGCTCATGCGTCCCCATCTTCTGCCAATAATTGACCAATCCCAACTACATTTTCAGAAGATATATTATGTTGCCTAAGAAATTAATGCCTGTCAAAAAGATGTCCCCTGCATTTGTACTTTATGAGGGGTAATTACAAACCTACCCCAAAGGTTTAACCTAATTACAAAAAACCTAGTTATCTTTCAAAATTACAAATACTCCATTGACATTTGTTTCTATTTTATAAATTGCACCTTCAAGACGGAGGTATTTGTTAAGTAAATACAAGAAAGCATCTCCCTCCAAGATAATAGTAACAAAAAGAGAGGAGCAATGATCATTTGACAGGAAGTTTTGGTTTATCATTTATGAGAGCATCATACCTTTGCAGTATCACATATTGTTCACTTCTTATACTTCAAACTTCAAGTATACTTGAAAATGAACTTCAGGAAAAGGGTCAATATAGGCACCTTGGTTTGAAGGTGGCCCCAACCTTATTTCAGACCTACCACATAAATAACAAATTATTACACCACCAACAGCAAAAGCATGATAAACAAACTCTTGATTTTTAACATATTACAACAGCAAAAAAAAAAAAAAAAAAAAAAAAAAACTGTAGTTGCACGAATTTGCAATTGCAAGATTTGCTTGATGTGTGTGAAACTTCATATAAACTGAACTCAACTGATAGTGTATTTGGTGATACAGGTATCACTCACTGCATCACACCCAATTTCGGACAAATTACTCACTTTTCATGCCATTCTATGATTATGTATACGGTACAATGGACCGATCATCCGACGAATTGTACGAAAGTTCACTTGTTAGGAAAGAGGAATCACCTGATGTGGTGCATCTGACTCATCTAACAACACCAGAATCCATATATCATCTTCGTTTAGGATTCGCATACTTGGCTTCTGAGCCTCACAAATCCAAGTGGTACTTGTGGTTAATGTGGCCTGTCACACTATGGTCAATGATGATCACTTGGATATATGGTCGCACATTCATAGTCGAGAGGAACATCTTCAAACACCTGAAACTGCAAACATGGGCTGTCCCCAAATATAGCGTTCAAGTAAAGATTAAGGATTGCTCTTAGGGTCTTGTTAGTAAAAATAAGGGATAATTACAAAAACTACCCCTTAGGTTTATCTTAATTACAAAAAAATACCATTATCTTTTAAAATTACAAATATCCCCTTGACATTTAATTTTGTTTCTATTTTACAAATTGTACCTCAAGAAGGAGGTATTTGTCAAGTAAATACAAACCTAAAGGGGGTGTTTGTAATAATATATAGCTGGAGGTTTTTGTAATTAGGCTAAACCTCATGGGTAGTTTTTGTAATTTACCCCAAATATTATAAAGCATATCTGACATTACTTTCATATTCTTGCAGTACTACATGCAATGGCAGAGAGAATCAATCAACAGCATGATTGAGGATGCTATACTAGAAGCTGACGAAAAGGGCGTTAAGGTGTTGAGCTTGGGTCTATTGAACCAGGCAAGTCATAACTCTACTATCTACTCTTCTTTTTCTAGATAAAATGATGATTGAGTTTTGAACCAAAAGAGCATCGACTTATTTAATATGTACACATATGATCCAGGAGGAGGGGCTAAACAAAAATGGTGAATTTTTCTTAAGAAGGCATCCTCAGCTAAAAGTGAAGTTGGTAGATGGGAGTAGTCTAGCGGTTGCTATTGTGCTGAACAGCATTCCTAAAGGAACAACTCAGGTGGCCCTTCGAGGCAATCTATCAAAGGTTGCATATTCAATTGCCCTTGCCTTATGCCAAGGGGGTATCCAGGTAATTTCGACAATACTGACATCATAGCCGACACTGCCACTATCTTACAACGTATATAACAAACAATCTTTGAAAAAGTAAATTATACATAGGACCATTGTGCAAAAGTATCCCCATTTATGCTTGATTCATGTGTCATATAAGTAACACCATATGTTTCTTATTGTTGTAACACATTATCTTTTGATACATTTGACAAATGACCTAAAATTTGGAATTGTGGAACTGGAAAGTCACAAATTGGTCATAAAAATGTATTAGAATGGATCAAAAGACAAGAGTTCTACGAAGAAAGATCGAATTGGAAGAATCTTGGTATTAATGAACAGTTAGCTTACCAATAAAAGGAGGAACTAATGCACTTACAATGTGATTGCAAAGTTTTAAAGGATGGATCACATTTTCCCTGTTGATTTGGCCTTCTGTGGCTTCTTGTAATTGCAAATAGGTATTCACAATGCACGAGGAGGAGTACAAGAAGCTCAAAGCAAAGCTCAGCAGCGAGGCTGGAAGTAATTTGATCCTCTCTAAACACAATCCTCCAAAGGTCAGCATTTTTCTCCATTGTTTTAACTTCCTAAGATGAAACAATCTGAAACAATTGTTTACATTTATGTTCACCTTTGCATATCATATCATCATTAACGAACTTGTTTTTCTTTCCTTGTTGTGAATTGTGATAATGGAATTTTGCTGATTGTGCAGACATGGTTAGTGGGAGATGGACTTAGTGAAACCGATCAACTGAAGGCATCAAAAGGAACAATATTCATTCCATTCTCTCAGTTTCCTCCAAAGAAAATGCGAAAAGATTGCATATACACGAGCACACCAGCAATGCAGGCTCCAAAGCATCTTGAGAATGTTGACTCTTGTGAGGTTAGGAATTTGAAGCTTTCCTCTGAAATTAATTTTTCCCCTCAAATGATGAATAAGTTCAAATCTCGGCAGCTTACAAGTTATATTGAAGCATAGAAATACAGCTGGATTCTATATTGGAAATCCACCAAATAAAAATCTAGGAACTTTATTGGTGTATCAAGGAATTAGCTTCGTTATTACTCTAAATACTCTAAAGACTTATTCAGCTTGATGAATTAATAAATTATTATTCAGCAACCAGATGTTTTTCATTTATCCTAGTAACACCACCCTTCGGTTTGTCTTTCACAAATTTCATTATAAATTTCTAAATAAAGTTTATTTATGATGATGCCTAACAGAACTGGTTGCCAAGAAGAGTGATGAGCGCATGGCGCATAGCAGGAATATTGCATGCAGTGGAAGAATGGAATGTGCATGAGTGTGGAAATATGATGTTCAATATTGAAAAAATCTGGCAAGCAAGTCTTGACCATGGATTTCGTCCTCTGACAGCGACTACTGCCGAATCAAAGCTGAAGTAAACTACATTTTGATATCGAAATTGAGATATTTCTGGAATATGCATATGTCAACAAGGAATTAGTATGGTACACTACATTCTGAGAACCAAGTTTTAATGCTTGTGTGATCTTATATCTAGTCCCTAGAACAAAGTTTGTAAAACGATAAAATGAACCTATGGTGTTTGCCTGTGCTTCAATAATATATGTCATAACTCATAATAGAATTATTGTCTTCTTAAGGTACTCTACTTCTTGTGACCAAGTATTCTTTAATCTTTACGTATCAAACTTCATGTTCGCATGATTGAACTAAAAAGCTACCTCCCCTTCTTCAAAGATATATTATCCATCCTTGGAGTTTCTCAAAATTAGTATGGTACAGTATAAATCAACATTTACATGCCTTAATTCTCTTTGACAATCAAAATAATTTTAAGCACACATATCAAGAGTGTCTTGTTGTCTTTTCTCTCTCTTCCATTAACATCTCACTCTCTCTGCCTAACTTTCAGTAAATAACAAATCTTTGAATCCATTTCCCTGTAGGATGACTATAAACATGTCGTTCCAAAATCAGGAAAAAAACAATTTTTAATAAATACTATCAAACAAATATTTCAAACAGTAAATGTTTTTCAATTTCAAATAAACACTATCAAACAAATAATTCAAGCACTACATGTTTGCATAAATCAATCACATGCATCGAATGAATGCATTACTGGCATATGTCAATAAAGACCCAAAACATGGAATTTTGCACATCAAAAAACTGAATTCCACGATATATCCTCCATTTATTTGATACATCGTAAATTGGCAACCTCAGGTTGGGGGATGGACAAAGATATCCAATTACCCATACCAGGATTACTTCTATTAAAGTAAATCAACAATTAATTTCATGTCATTAAAGCGACAATCACAGAGTCCTAATTGCGCTGTGCATGAAAACCCTAAGGCCTAAAATCAATAATTATGCTAATCAACTGGAGGAATTGCGAACAGAACAGAGTAAGCAAAACGAATTAAATGTAAATCAGAGACACCAATCAAAGAAGTGATAAATCAAAGCATTTTCAAGAAGAATCCAACTTACCGTTTGTTTGGAGGGGAACAATGGCCTTTTAACAGAAAATTGTAGTTGGGAAGAAATATTACACGATTGGGTTACTTTGTGGCTGAGCCGTGAATTGAATTTTTTTTTTGTTTTGTTTGTAACGCAAAGATATTATATTAAGGGTGCTGGAAATCGTCCAACAATGAATGACAAAGAGAATTAGGGACAACTTCCCAGATGTAGAAATCACAGTTCATGTTCTTAGCAAACCAAGCAAAATGATGGTCAACAAAATTATGTTGTCTGTTTGTCCAAAAAGTGCCCAGATGACTTAGTTGAGCTCTAGCGATGCGGATATCAGCCTCAAGAGTTGCACATGAGATAGGGAACAAAGCTTCTTCATTGGCGGCTAATATAATAGCAGCGGCATCGCCGTAGATCTGCACCATGCTAAGATTAAATTGTTTTCCAAGGTACAAAGTTTCACTTAACGCAAGAGTTTCGGCTACTTTCGCTTCCAATATGCCCTGAAATTTCTTGGAGATGCCGTATAAGAATGCACATGCGGCACAGGGACGGATCCAGGATTTTTTTATAAGGAGGCACGAAAACAAGGCAACAACTTTTGTAAGAAGGTCGCACCGTGCGACGAAAAAAATACTTTTATATGAAAAAGTAATACTTTGTCTGAACATCTTTTTTAATTGTTTTAGACAATATACTAATTTTTACACTAAAAGTATTACTTTATACATTAAAAAGTGTTATTCTTTGTTTTCGTCGCACAGTGATATCATCTTACAGGAGACCGACTCACAAAATAAATACAATTATAAACTACAAAATAAATTCCCTCAAAAAAACATCTAAAATAGGTATAATTATAAACTACATAAAAAAATTAATGGGAGTACACTTTAATTTTTTAACTAATTATTAATAGTTTTAAAAATAAACAATAAAATGTTTTTTTTTTTTTTTTGGGGGACGTGCCCCATAAGGGGGCTTGTGCATCTGTCTTTGTTGTGCCATCAAAAATGGTGCAGCCCGTGTCTGCACACGAACCAGAAATTGCCCCATCAAAATAGATAGTAGGTCCACTCGGTTTCCTGGCTTTGAGACAGTTATTTGTGAGATCGATGGATGGTTTCTCGGTGAGCTCCACACGAGAGGAAAGTGCGTGATACGGGTATTAGCGAGAGAGGACTACAGAGAGTATGGGTTAGGGGAGGATGCTTCATGTATCTTCTTAGTCTAGAAAACCAAAGGCCATCACAAATGACGAGAAGAGAGCACATAAAATGTTATCCAAGTACGCAATTATATCTTGGCACCACAAAGTGAAAGAGGGTTGTTCGAACTTCAACACAAGGTCCCATAAACCCGCAAGTTTCCAAGTAGTAGAAGCAAAATGGCTCAAGAAGAACGTATGGGTTGCGTCGGGGTTGTTTGACCCATGCCCAGAAAGCACATGAGGTGGGGTTTCGCATATTGCGGGCTTGGAGGAACTCGAAGTTGGAATGGAGCCTAAGCTACAACGCCAAATAAAAGTTTCGCGCGTTGGGGGCTTGAAGATTCAGTTGTTTTTCAACTGGATTTGGTGTGATAGCTTGTGGGCCTTTGGAGATGATTAAGATCTTGAAGAATGTCAGATTTCAGGAGGTTGAAATATGCGGTTCAGACTGGGAATTTACCAAATGCCAAGCCCAAATATCCTTGGAGGAGTTATTACCTACAAGAATAAATAAGATAGCTTTAGCTTCGATTACGAAAAAAGAGACCGAGATAGCATCGACTTTCCAAGTACTAGTGGCGACCTCAAGAAGATCGGCTATTTTGCGATATGGGGTGTCGGTGATTTGGAGATGTGGATAAAGAAATCGGAGTTATTTGGGATCCATGGGTCATCCCAAATAAGAGTATAAGCCCCTGATTTTATAAGCTTACGACAACCCGCCAAACGGAGACATTTCACGCTGTCAAAAATGCTACGCCAAGACCACGAAGGTCTATGTCCAAGTTCAGTGTTTAAGAGGTTCCTATTTGGGAAGTATTTCGCTCGGAAGACCGTTGTCAGAAGTGAAGTAGGAGAAGTAAGAATTCTCCAAGCTTGTTTGCACAATAAGGCAAGGTTAAAAGCCTTCAAATGTCGGACACCAAGACCCCCCGTAGACTTACTAATGCACAGTTTATTCCAACACCGCCAATGAATACCTTTTTTTTCTGGGTCACCCCCCATAAAACGCTGCACACGCTCCCTATATCTTCTCAACAATGTTATCTGAAAGCTTGAAACATGTCATCGCATATGTAGGCATATATTGAATTACGGACTGAATGAGGACAAGGCGACCTGCTTGTGACAATTTTTTTTCTTTCCATCCACTTAATTTTTTCCAATATCCGGTCCATAAGGGAAGAGAAATTTTATTTTTATTTGCCCCAATAACCTCTGGGAGACCAAGACATTTGCCATGGTTACGAACCGACCATCTGAAGCACTTGGGATATGAAGTTGCGAAGGGTGGCTTCTGTATTCGGACTAAAAAGGATATTGTATTTCTCGAAGTTAATTTACTGGCCCGAACATCGTTCATAAAGCTGAATGGCAAGTTTGAATATTTTTGCCTCCTCAAGTGTGGCCCTCCCAAAGAGAGGGGTATTGTCTGCCAAAAATAAGTGCGAGGTAGTCGGGGCATGTTTGTTGATCTTGATACCGTTGAGTTTTCCAAGCACGTGTAAGTCCTGCAAAATGAGTGAAAAGACTTCAGAGCAAATAATAAAGAGATATGGTGAGAGGGGATCTTCTTGACTAATACCACGTTGAGGTGTGAGCGAGCCAAATTGATTGCCATTGAGGAGGAA
This sequence comes from Rehmannia glutinosa, assembly GCA_016081115.2. Lineage (NCBI taxonomy): Eukaryota > Viridiplantae > Streptophyta > Magnoliopsida > Lamiales > Orobanchaceae > Rehmannia > Rehmannia glutinosa. The sequence continues at coordinate 233,552 of JABTTQ020003225.1, forward strand.
ATCTAAAGAGGGAGTCGTGATGCATGATTGGATAAGAGAAACAAATTTAGGCAGGAAGCCAAGTGCTAAGAGGACTTTCAGTAAAAAAATCCATTCAACACAATCAAAAGCTTTACTCTTGTCAAGTTTAATGGACATATGACCCAATTTACCGTATGTGCAGTACTTCATCGATTGGTGTAATTCGTATGCAATGAGGATATTATCTGTAATAAGGTAGCCAGAGACAAAAGCTAATTGCAACTCAGAAATAATAGAAGGAAGAACATACCTCACCCTAAGAGCTAAAGTTTTAGAAGTAATTTTATAAATCACATTGTTCAGGCTTATAGGGCGGAATTGAGCTACTGAGTCCGATTTTTTTGGTTTTGGGAATCAAGACAATATGAGTGAAATTGTAGATAGGTGATTGTCTATTGTGATTCAAAAAATGCAAGACAAATTTCGTAACATCTTTTTTCACAATATGCCAAATTTTTTGATAGAACACGGGACTCATACCATAAGTGCCAGGTGATTTAAACGGATGCATATGTTTAAGGGCACGAGTTACCTCGTCATCGGTGAAGGGTTGGAATAAGTTTGTCGCCATCTCAGCATTTATTTTCATCCAAATTCTGCACAAAGAATGTTCCATGTCAACCTGGGGTGGCGAGGAAGAGGAAAAAAATATCCGCGAAATAGTCACCAATGATTTGCTCAATATCCTCTAAATCCATGTGTAGAACCCCATTGCGATCTCGGAGAGAGGAAATCGTATTAATTTCCTTTCTCATAGAAGCGAAGGCATGAAAAAATTTGGTATTATGGTCTATTTCTTCGCGTCCGTGTTGTTTCGCGCGTTGCTTACGTTTAATATCTTGTAATCCGAGAAGGGTATCGAGCTGCGTCTGCAAATGAAGTAACTTCTCTTTCACCTTAGGAGAAATGATGCATTTTTAAAGATTGGCAATGTTCAGTTTGATGTCACGGATTTTCTTGGAGATGTTATCAAAATTGGTCTTGCTCATTGAAGTAGGCCTATTTTGCAATTGTTAATATTATCGCTAAGCTCATTTAAATCGAGACCCAATTTTCCAAAATGATTTTTGCATCGGAGGAGTGAATCCACATAGCTTCAAAGCGGAACGGCTTGGTTTTGATTTTCCAAAATATGGTTGATAATGTTGGCGGTGGGGAGATGGATAGAAAAAGCGACATGGTCAAAGGAGTATGATGTGATATTATCAATCTTCCGGAGGGAAAAGTAGAAGGACATGCTTGATTACATGTGCTACGATCTATATGGACCCTTTGTGTGAAAGGATAGATTGCAAGACGACTCCATGTGAAACAATATCCATGATAGCCCATGTCTTATAGATCACAAAATTCCAAAGCTTCACGAAAGATGATTTTGCCGGTTGGCAAGTGGACCCCGACCACGAAATTTATTTTGATATATCATCTCATTAACGTCTCAAAATAGATCCAAGGAACTTGGGGAGCTTTTTGAGCTTTGAAAAATTCCCAAAATTGCCTACGGAAAGTTACATCGGGTTGTCCATAAACTCGTAACCCGAATAGAATGAGACATGTAGAGGATATCAACATCAATAAAACGGTCGCAAAAAGATCGCAAATTAACGGAGAGTGATTTTCGCCAAAAGAGAGCAAGGCCTCCAGCCTTGCCTACAGAGGGTGTTACAATTCCAAAAAGATTGAGGGCTTGTTTTAGTTTATTTGCTTCGACGATGTTGAGTTTGGTTTCGCAGAGGAACACAACATCGGGGGACTTCGCGCGAATGGTGCTGCGCAATTCTTGAACTGTGCGAGGGTTCCCAAGCCCTCGACAGTTCCAACTTATGAGATTCCTTGTGATTGGTGGAGTTGGTCTTTGCCGAACTCCGCCATGGGGTACGGTATCCTCATTGTTAAGAGAGATCGAATGAGTGCCATCAACTTTTTGTTTCTTATGGATGACCTTCAACGAGAAATAGTTTGTAGCCCGTCATCTAAAAAACCATCAACATGGAGTTTTGTTTCGATGTAGAAGGAGAAGGCATGTATTTCGATATCGATTTTTTGAAACATAGAGAATTTCCTAGCAATTTTTGGCGGGTGTGTCCAAGTTCATGGGAACATAAACAAGGAATGGGCTCGAGGAACGATGGAAGAGTTGGTGTTTGGTGGGATTGAGTCCAAAACTAAGATTAGACGGTTCGAGGTGCTCGTGGGAGGTGAGGGTACGGTTGTGCGAGGAGAAATTTATGGAGAGCTTGTGGTATAAGAGGTAGATAGGTTGAGGTTTGAAGCGGGGGTTCGAGACATAGAAGGAAATTGATAAGGGTTAGAGTATGGGATTAGAGTTTGAATGGGGTTAATGGGATAATTTATATGCGGGGGTTGCTTTTGGTAAGGTTCGAAGAGTATTAATTTTACGTGAAGAGTTTGAGGATCTTTTGGTTTGATTAGATTAATATATGGTTGTGTTTCTTTATGGGGTTAATGACCGTGGGCATTTGCTAGAAGGGTGAAGTATTTGAGTTGGTGGTTTGAGGGGTTAAGGATGTGGGATTATCAACTGGGTTGTCTAGAAGAACCAATGCTTTTGGTTTATGAGTTTGGGAAGGTTGTCTCGGGGGCGTATTGGACGAAGAAAGAGGAGGGTTGTTGGTTTTCGGATTCTTGGGTCTTTGAGAAAGAGTTAACATTTTCGGAGGCCTTAAGCCATGAGCCATATTCGAGCTCGATTGGATCGAGTTGGGGTTGAGGATGCGTTCATCACAGTCTTTAAGGAGATGGCCGATGATATCACAATGATAGCAAAAATCCGGGAGCCTTTCGTACTTTAGAAAAATTGCACATTTTCGGCCCCCTAACTGAGCATGTACAACTCGTAGCAGGGGAGAGGTAATGTCGATGTTGACTTTGAGGGGCATAAATTTTCCGATGATGGACCCTGTGTCGTCGAAGTCTACCTCGACTAAGTGACCTATGGTATCTCTCACAATCTTAGCGAACTTTTTATTCATCAACCCAAGGGGTAGTTGGTGGAGTTGAATCCAAAAATCGCAGTGAGAGAAAGTGATCTCTGAGGGATGCAAGTTGGGTGTGGTTTTGTGCAACACCAGCTACCGAAAAGCCAAGGAGAGTCCCCACAAAATCTTTTTCATGTCAAGTTCGTTTCTTTCCAAAGAGAAGAGAAATATGTTGTCGTGGATAGATCGCAAGAAAATGTGCCTTTGGGGTTCCAAATACGTTTGAACAGAGCAGCCACTTGGTCGGTATGAATAATGCGAGGAGCCACGAGTCTTCCCATAAAACATAGGTCAAAGTTCTGGTCCCCAAGGTTGATGGATGCCGTGCGAATGATATTTTATTGATAATAATTGCGAGAGAGAGAGAGCCGTGCGCATAGTTTTTTCTGAATCCTCTGCCATTTCAGTGTCTGAAAAGGTAGCCGAGTGTCGACTCTTACTCTAAACCTTGATAGCGACTGGATCTGCAACGAGAAAAAACGAAAAAGAAAAAGACAAAAAACAGTAAAAACAGAAAAGAAAAACAAAAGTGAGAGATGTGAAACTTAATGAGAGCAAGAGAGTTTAGAAGAAAAAGACAAAGTAAAGTTAGAATGGAGTAATAGAGTCAATCATGAGAGGAGGAATCGCATGAAGGAGCAGGACGAGAATAAATCCGGACGTCGGCGCTCAAAAAAACCTCCCCAAGAGAGAAACCCAGACAATATTATATGAGTCGATTGTTGAGCATGAAGAATTAGTGACTCAATGAAATTTAATATTTTAAAATCGTATTCCAATCGTGATTTGAATTACGATTTAGTAAATAAATAATAAAAAAAAGCTAGTGGTTTTTTGCTTTTTGACCACCATCAAATCTACTTCATTGGGTGGATCAACCTCTGATAAACCTTAGTTTCTGTTTAGTCCTCACCATATCTATATCTATATATATAATAACAAACTTGTTTTTAAATCTATTTTCCCGCCTTTTTGCACTTGCTAAAAACGAAATTAGATATTTTTAATGGAATTCTTTTTTTTTAAAGGAAAACAAAAAAAAAATTAGACATATATGTCCAATATCTTTGTAATATATCATTTATTTTGTTTATCGTAATTATGGTATGCATTGACATTGTAATTTAGGTATGTCTAATTAGTATCAAATACTATACATTTGAAATTGGAAAGAATTTAAAATAAGAAGAAAAAATAGTTTGTTGACCGATATTATTATAATTTATCATTAATTTTTTCATTTTAATTTTGATATGCATTAACAATCTAATTTATCATAATCGCCAAACGATCTAAACAAAAATAAAAAAAACGAATGCATTAGTAGCTCGATCTTCGTAATTGTACTATACACTTTTATCTCTTTTGTTTTCAAACTATCAATCTGATAAGATTTTATTCACAATAAATGATAAAAAAAATATAATGTTATTTTAAACTGGAAAAAAATATGTATGGAGTGTGTTGACATATAAAATATATTAATGAGTTATTATATTTGAAAATATATATTTTGAGTGTATTATAATATCTATATATCTATAATGAATCAGTATATCTTAATGTGTCCAATGTTTATGTCATATTCAAATCTATATATATGGAATTAATCTCTTACCACCGTCAATACAACTTATTCATTATTGATGATGCAATTTTTTGTGGAACTGGACACCATCATTAGGTTATTCAAGTATGGAATGATATGAATACAATATCAATTATTAGAGGTGTCAAAATAGGCTCGGCCGAGAGGTCGGGTTTTAATTTTGGAGGCCCAAAAGATTGCACCTATGTGGCATGAAGATATGGTGACCGATCATTTCATACGTATCTTTCATGGGTTGGGTCTCAAAAATAGCTTCCCAATGGAATTTCGTCTTGCCCGAACGGAATTTTCTCCTTGGCCCGACGGACCAACACCGATCAACCCATTTGACAAGTACTCTTGGTTATTAGAATAGTCATGCATCGTGCGGAGCCTCATCTAGTATATATAATAACAAACCTATTGCTAAAAATGTTTTCTCTCCTAAACACTACTTGGAAAAAAAAGTAAAAAATCTGTTTAATTATTTAAAAAAGTTGGCGCATAAAATTAGGAAATGATTAATAGCTGACACAATTTAATTAACTGATATTATATACGTACAGTTGGCACACAAAATTAGGAGTTGATTAATAGTTGGAACAATTCAATTAAATAACTAATATTATTGACATATAGTTGGTGCCAGAATTTAGAAATTCATTAATAGCTAGGGCAATTTAATTGTGCAACTGATATTATTCACGTAAATCATTCAATCGAATTTTCCCAATTTTGATATACTAATCAAGGTAATTTAACAATTAGAATAAGATGGTTAAATTCAATTTATCGTTGGTAGAAATCAGATTTCAGCATAAAAAACTTTCCTTATATTTTGAGATACACAGATTTCACGTATTAATTGTAACGATTAAGAATATAGAAAAGTAATAAATTGTGGAGCTTAATCATGTATATTGTAAGAAGGCAAAAACTTGTATAGGACCGTCTTACGGATCCCATTCCGTAAGACGGATCAAAGCCAAACCGACCCGCGACCCGCATGCATATTAAAAAAAAAAAAAAAAAAGCTGCATCTAATACAAGTACTTGCACCTTTGGGCCGCCCGCCCCGCCCGCGACCCGCCCGCTGGGCCCTACTCAGCCAAGTTGGGCGCACCCCACCAATGGTTGGATCCTCTTAATCAAAAAATTAAGAAATTTGCACCGGTTGGGAATTGAACCCGGGTCTATACCAAAGAGAGGTGATATTCTATATTTGGACCAATGATGCTTGTTGTGCATATGTAGTATAACCATGATTATAATCATGGATATAAAGTTTCATTATCATCCCTTCATTTTAGAAATTTAAATTCTCTGAATACCAAGTGATACTTTATCTGAAAATAGTGATACTTTTGAGTAATAAATATGATACTTTTAAGGTGAACATTGATACTTTAATTTTTACATATTCAAAAATAAGATTTTTGATATACTCATTCTAGTCTCATAGCTAATGTTTTTACATTGAAAAATTGATACTTATCTTTGGAAATAGTGATACATTTGATATTAAATATGATACTTTTATTTCCTCAAAAAAAAAAATATGATACTTTTATGATGGACAATGACATTTTAAAATTTTAAATTATCTGAATAAAAAGTAATACTTTAGCCAAAAATAGTGATACTTTTGAGTAAGAAATATGATACTTTTAAGGTGAACATTATTCAAAAAATAAATTTTTTGATGTACTCATTCTAGTCTAAGTAGCTAATGGTTTTTACCATTGAAAAACTAATACTTATCTTTGGAAATAGTGATACTTTTGATGTTAATTATGATACATTTGTATACTTCAATTTATTGATTTTCTAATATCGTTGTATTAAAAAAAAATGGATACTTTTACTCATAAAAGTGGTACTTTTAACTCTGTCATATTTATTTTTCTTTTTCAACATCTTGAATTCATACTTCGTGATTTATTTACAAAAACATGACACTTTATCTCAAAAAATGGATACTTTTACTCATAAAAGTGTTACTTTAACTCTGTCTTATTTATTTTTCCTTCGTAATTTAAAGTATCATGTTTTTAATGTAGTCACAAATTAGAAATGGAGGAAAGAAGAAAAATAAAAAATAAATATGATATAATTAAAGTAACACTTTTATAAGTAAAAGTATTCGTTTGTTGAGATAAAGTATCACATTTCTTAATACAGTTACAAATTAGGAACAAAAAAAAGAGGAAAAATAAAAAATAAATATGATGTAGTTAAAGTAACACTTTTATAAGTATCTATTTTTTGAGATAAAGTAGACTTGGGTTCGATTTTTATCCTTTACATTTATAGGCATTTTTAATTTTTTTTTTAATTACCAGGCGTATTTATGAATGGGTTTATATAAATTATTATACTAAAATTACATAATAAGTACTAGTGGTGTAGTGGTAGAACACCACCTTAAGTCTATTAAGGTCGCGAGTTCTATTCCGCTGTGGAGCTTCTTTTTTTTTTAACTAAGAGGTGCAGGCTAGTGGGTTGGTGGGCGTCTTTTTGGGCTGGGGGGGCTGGGCGTGCACGAGTGGGCTGGGCGCGGGTTGCGGGTCGCGGAGTTGAGTTGGGGATCCGTCTTACGGAATAGGATCCGTAAGACGGTCCTACAGGAGACCTACTCTTGTAATAAAATTAAATTGACAATTATATAAATCTTTCATAATTGGTTCTAGAATAACATATATTGACTTTTCAATCTGTTTTAATTACATCAAATTCTCTATCCAATTGTACCGAATAATAAATAAGGAAATCTTTTGAATTGTTGTGAAGCCCCGATTTTTCGAAGCTATTAATTGATCCTTCGCATCGTTTATACTTTTGATCGACTATTTTTACCGTGTCATTTTGACGAGTAATTTTTAATAATACATATATTTTGTACTTTATTTCATTTTACTTAATTACTTGTGATCATGATCTTTATTAATTCTATTCCTCATTTATGATCACTTGATTGATCATTATTACTATTTTTGTATTTATTAGTCACCTTAGAATTTTAAGAGACTATTTATTTTAGAGACTTTTACCTTATAGAATTAAGAATTTGATTTAGATTAAGTGATCATGAGACTTATAAGTGATCAATGAAATCACTAATTATTTTGGAGATTGATATATTTCATCTATTATCATCAAATTTGGGACAAAAAAATATATATGGAATTATCATATTGCCCGTAGTATGGACGGCCAACATGGATATTTTTGGAGTAAAAATATCATCCAACTCTTAACACACCTACACCTTATATTAGTCATCTTGTGTATAATTATACCACTAATTCAAACATTATACACATCATCTCTTATATTATTTCTTTAATAATATTTTTGCCAACATGTTGGAAGTCTTCCAACATTCCATTCAAACCAAGTCTTGCCCATACCTTTGACCCTCAAATTGTCTCCCATGCATGAGGCAAAATGCAAGACACAATTTGAAAAAAATTCCTCTCCCCTCCCTCACTAGGTGGACGGCCATATGGCCAATTTTTGTCAAAAATATTCATCTCATTTTCATCTAACACATTTATTCTCTAGCAAAGATCCTCCTCCTTCTCTCTAAAGACTCCCAACTTCTCTCTATTCTTCCTCTCACTTTCTTCTTCTATACTTAGAAAATTTTTCAATATTTTCCTCCTTATGCTCCACAAAAATCGAACCAAACTATACCAAGGTAAGAAATTCTATCTTCAATCCATTTTGATATCACATTGTTCATCTCTTCCACCTTCTAACTTAAGTTTGAATTTGGTTTGGAGGTACATTTAGAAGACCTTGAAGATTAGAGCTTGACAACATTTTTGAAGAAGGACCTCAAGCTTGAAGAAGAAATAGTAGAGGAAATTAGACTACAAGGTAAGAATTGAGTACTAGACCCCTTCTTTCCTACTCCTTCTATTTTTTTCAAATTTTAACACCCCTTTTTCATTTTTGAGAAATAGGGGCTGACCTTAGGTGATTTTGGAGTTGAGCCAAAATTTCCAATTTTAAGCTTCAACTAGTCTCCAAACACCTACTACACAAGGTAAAGTGTAGTCCTTCTCATTTCCTTATTTCCTTCTTTTTCTCCTTAATTTTTCTCTCATTTTTCTAACTTCAAATCTTGATATTTTTTTGAATTAGGGGCTGACCTAAGAAGCCTCCTCCAAAAATTGTGAAATTATCCTTTTATTTCACAATTTCCAATTTTAAGGTGGGTGGAAAAATATTTTCCAACTTTTAGGTGTTTTGATTAAATGCATGTAGAAAATTTGAACATGAGCCTTGAGATATATATAATCTATGTATTGCATGTCAATTTTATGTATCAAGTCATGAAAATTCTCAAGAGTTGCTCAAAATTACTATATATTGAATTTTAGGTGCATGCATGTGCAATTTAATATTTTAATTGATGAATTCTTGTATGTATTGGACATGCATGTGTATGATCTTTAAAATCTATGTTTTGGATGCCTTATAACCTGGAAAAATCAAGCATAATTGATTAGATTTCAATTTTGGACTTAAAAATGTAAAAATGGAAAGTTGGTGGACTAAATTGCAAGAAAATGAAAATTAAAGGACCCCTCTGCAAATTTGAAACTTGGGACTGTACTCAGGTTCAAAAATGACTTTTGGACATTTTAATAAAGTTTGAAACCAAGGAATAGATTATAAAATTTTGAAAGTTTAAGGGCTACTTTGCAATTTTTAAAAGCGTACCAGACCTAAACTTTAAAATTTGAAATTTTTACTCTTAAGGTACTGGGAATTTCATATTTTAAAAGTATCCCAAAAATCCAAGTGGTCAGGGCTTGGAAAGTAATTTTACAAAAATTGAGGGACTAATGTGTAAAATACTAAACTTGAGGACCCAAATGAAATTTCCAGGACTTATGCAGTCCATGCACCTAGAAATACTAACTTAACTATAAATTAATTATATTTTGGACTCAAGGTTCAAATTTCATAACAATTGGACCCCTAAAAGCCTTAAAGGCAATTATTTCAAAATGGGACAAAAATGATATTTCCAAAAGTTAAAGGACCTACACATATTTCTTTTAAAAACTGCTTTTGTCCCAATATCCTACTAACCTTAGTGACATTTTCCAACTGGAATAACATTAAAATCCCTTCCGGTTTGTGAGTTTCGAATTTTTAAAACTTAAGGTCCGAATTGGCAATTTTTATAAATTTGGGGCCAATGTGAGAATTTTACAAAATCTCGACATCATAATTTTAAAAACCTGAATCTCTGGACAATTTGGAGAATTTAGGAACAAACCTCTTAATTTTTCAAGGTCGGGATATTTATTTATTCAATTTTTAACCCCAAAAGTGTTGGTTTTTACAAAACGGGGCTAAATTACAATTTTTCTTTTATAAAGGACCTAACTCAAATTATTTTCTCTTTTACTAAAATAGCCCTGGACCCTCTGACTTGGAGATTTAATTAAAGTATTTTACTTTCCCAAAAACCCTTGACTTATCGGATCAATTTGAACCGATTAATACCCGATCGCGGAGCGACTTCCCCGCCTTGCGATTTTGATTCTATAACTTAGGACCTATGTTCCACCTAATATTTCAAGATATCGAAGGTTGCTTATCCTTCCGATAATCATCTTCATCAAAAAACTCCACCAACACCAAAATTGCTACTCGCGAACTTTCAAAAATTTTCTCGAATCGCTTCCTTAATCAATAATACTCGTATGCCGGTTGATGCTGTATTTGTAATTACTTTCTGCTCGAGTCAACTTGGTGTGTCGAGCTCACGGTCGGAATGGATACGTCGGGGATGGGGCAGGCGGCTCTGGCTGCTTTATTCCACTCTTCCCCTATCGCCCTAATCCTTGAGAGGGACGGCGTGTGTCCCGAGGAAGCGGGTCGTAGTACTTGAGGTATGATCATGATTATGACGGATCCGAGCCTTGCAAGCTCCACCTTTGTGGATTTTGTCTTTGCACATGGAGCGATAAGGTGCGGTCTTGGACCATCTGCCCGGGAGTTACAAGGAAGAATGAAGGAATCATTGTCCGATCCACACGATTAGGAGTTATCGAGACCCGTTTGGTTGGCGCTACAAATCCGCACGCAACCGCTACTTGTTTTGCATTGGTTGGCGTTACATTTCCGTGACGCAACCATTAATTGCCTTGCATGGGATTGGCATTACACTTCCGCATTTAATCCTACCCGTTTTATTGAATCACATAGTGCGTGTGTGACCAGGAACCTGTTTTCTCAAAGCGTATAACGTATATTACTTAAATATTTTTATCACTTTACGCTTTATGAACGTGTGTGAATTCATACATCATACTCACGCGCGTTTTCATATAATCTGTTTTCTCGCATTAATCGTATATTGCGCCACATTTGCACACGATCACCCCATCCATCGAGATTTTGTCTCATCCCCACCTATTTTCTAACCTTAGATGAGGATTTCGTTGACGATGCGGGAAGCTCCCGGATTGAGACCTTGTACTATGCTTGTTGGATTTGTTACTTCTTCTTGTTGTTGATTGGACTCTTATCTTGTGTTGTTGTTGGACTATTGCATTTCTTCCTATTCCGGTTTGTAACTAAAGGCGTAGGACCCTTTAGTTATTTATGGTTGATCTTTGGGTATGTAATATGGATGATGGATTGTGGTGTAAGTTGTATTCGTACTTGTTATTTATTTCCGCTTTATTAGACTGTTTCATTGGGTTCTCGTTGATTTTATCCGGACTATTTGGTTTTGTATTTAAGTTGTGGATCGTTCGTCGCATCCCGTTTGGGCGCGATGATTAGAGTGGTATCAAAGCTCGACTAGTAAGATGAAACTTACACCAAGTGACCCAGGATAAGACCACCGGCCCGTGTTTTGGGTAATCCGCGACTTGACCAATTAAGTGTGAAATCAATTTCAAATTGGCATAGAACCGTCATATTGATATTTGAACTAAGTTAGAACGCATATTTTGAGACTTCATAGTCATACTTGTCTTGACTTAGTTGATTCTTGACCGATTTCCCTTATTCAATCTTCCTTATTCTCTCTTATCTTTCCTCTACCTTTGACCGATCCGCCTTAGTTTTGTGTGATCGGGATGGAGCCGACGCCGCCTACATGGTGGGATATATTCCATCCCCGTCTTTGGCGGGAATATTCCGGGCACCGATGATTCACCGCACCGGAGAGTGAACAGCGACCACGCAGCTAGCCTGTAGAGCGCCAACGTAATGGGGACTGACTCGGCGCTTGGCGATGAGCCAAGATGAGAAGAACGAGTTGACCATTGTCATCAAGGACGCGATAACACCATAAGAGTGCGGGAGGACCAAATCTGAGTATCGGAGCGCCTGGATAACATGCGGGGAGAAGATGAAAAGGGCAAGTGACGTCGCCGCGAGAAATGGGAGATTGACGCCGGCTATCCCGTGACACCGTCGAAGCGCTTGGAGGAGACCTCATCAAGCGGATGACGATCATAGAGGACCTTACACAGGCCCTAGCTCGGAGAGACGCCACACCAGAGGCCTGCTTTGGCGGCCAATGCTCGGCCGTTGCCACCGCCCGAGGTGGAACCCGTACTGACGCCGAGAAGGATCCCGAGGAGGATCCAATCGACATTGGAGAGCCGGAGGCACTCGAGGCTGCTCCACTCGATGAGGCTCGGGATTCGAGCGGTGGTTGGACTTCGTGGATTGGCGAGGTTGAGGCGCCACCTCGGCCCGACCCGGCCCGATTATGGACATAGCGACGGCGGCGATGATGATGGCGATCTCACCGATTAGCTAGCGATTTGCGATTTGTACTTTTTTTGTTGTTGTAGCCGTGTATTCCAGTGTTGTACCTTACTTTCTTTTGTACTAGATTGGATGTATTTTGGTTCCGATGTATCCGACTTAGTATTTTTCTTTGTACTTTGGGTGTATTCAAGTTTTACATTAATGGATATGCCTTTTGCTATTTATTCGATGTCTTGTGTTGATGTTACTTTCCCTGCGATATCACTTGCTTTACGCGAATCATTATTGTATTCATTTACTCGCGAATCGCAACTAACGCTTCAAGATACTGAGAATGGCCAAACATCGAGGATGTGGGAGACCTCGCCGCGTTCCACGAGGAGACGATGATGTACCCGGGGATCGGGTACCCTCTCCGGAATTACCACCACCTCCTCCACTGCTGCAGGAGACAATCTGACCGCACAAGCTCTTACGCAAATCTGGTTTTTATGAGGCAACGGCGAGCCTCAACCCGTGCTCCCGAACCCGCCAGGAGGCGAACGATCGCACGTTGGAGCGATTTCTCGCGGTTCGACCCACCAACCTTCTTGGGAGAGCCGGACGATGTGAAAGCGAGAAGAATGGATAGAGAAGTGGAGAATATCTTCAATGCTCTTCAATACTCCGACGAGCAAAGAGTCACACTCATTGTATTTAAATGCTGGAATCAATTTGTAGAGAGGCGGTGGAGGGGGTTGAAAGGAGATGGGAACATGACCAAGGTAGTCAAAACATGGGGAAATTTCTTGGTGAGTTCAATGAACAAGTATAGTCCACAAGGTTGTGAAAGAAGCACGCCGAGATGAATTTCGCAGTTGAGGCAAGGGAATCGACTATAGCTCGACGAGTCAATTTCACCGATTGTCCAAGTATGCTATGGGGACAATCGATCAAGAGGATAAGCTTTACAAGTTCACTCTAGGATTGAAACCGAACTTGAAAAAAATGTTGTTGGATCGTTGAATCGACCACCTACTCACCGCGGTAAAGCGAGCTCTCCGCATTGAGTCGGGATCGAACCGTATTGGACGTGATTCAGCAGAGTAGGCCATCGACAGTCTTAAGAGGACAAGCGTGGGACACCCATCTAAACCGCCCGCTAAGTTTGAAGGGACCGATTAACAAAACAGACAAAGGAAAGAGACGGTCTGGAAAGGAAAGCGGTCAAGTGTGTGCACATTGCCGTAAACCGAGATATACCGCCAACGATCGTTGGCGTAAACAAGGAGGTGTTTGCGCTATGGTAGTAATCGCACCACCGCAAGATTGCCAAGTACAATGCCGAACCAAACAGACGCAACCACGTAAAAACCGAGAAATGGCCAGGATAATCGCGCGAGGATGCCCGCTCGAGCTTTTGCACTAGCCGGACAGGAGGCTCCGGAGGCAACATATGTGGTGGAAGGTACGCTTCTAGTATCTAACCACTACGCTAAAATATTGTTCGACCCTGGATCAACGCATTCATTTGTTGCACCGCATTTTGTACACAAACTGCATGCATGCATGGAACATATGCCTATATGTTTAGAAGTGTCAACTCCTATGGGTGCAAGTCAGATAACAGATATTATCTATAATGCATGCGAAGTTAAGATTGCTGAGATAAATTTTCCTGCCGATTTGATCTTATTACCTATATCCGAATACGACGTGATATTGGGGATGAACTGGTTATCTGCACACCATGCACAAATGGACTGCCATAACAAGTCCATTAAGCTATGTGAACTCGGAAAACCCGAAGTGGAAATTTTGGGAAGGGCACGAGTTAAGATTGCCCCAATCATTTCGACAATGAAAGCGAGGAGGGCAATCACTAGAGGGGCTCGGGGTACTTGGCGTTTGTAATTAACAAACCCAAGGTTGAGACACAAATCAACCAAGTACCTATAGTATCCGCATATACGGATGTATTTCCACAAGAGCTCACCACTTTGTCCCTCCCGGATAAGGAAGTCGAGTTCACCATTGAGGTATTGCAGGGACTGCCCGATTGCCAAAACACCGTATAGAATGGCTCCTCTTGAGTTACGAGGAGTTGAAAACGCAATTACGTAAAAACCGATGGATGTGGGATTTATCCGACCGAGTACGCCCCCGTGGGGAGCACTGTGATGTTCGTCAAAAAGAAGGATGGCACATTAAGACTATGTATAGATTATCGTGGTCTTAATAGTGTGACCATCAAGAACAAATATCCCCTCCCGAGGATAGCGAACTATTTGATCAATTTCAAGGAGCGACGGTGTACTCAAGTTTGACTTACAACAAGGATATTACCAATCGGAGATCCGCGAGGAAGACATTTCCAAAAGCGCATTTCAAACCCAATATGGACACTACGAGTTTGTAGTAATGCCTTTCGGTCCGACGAATGCACCAAAGCAAAGCATTTATGGACTGATGCATCGAGTCTTCCAACCTTATTTGGATCAATTCGTAGTGATATTCATTGATGACATACTCGTATACTCTAAGTCTAGAGAAGAGCATGAACGTCATCGAAAATCGTTTTAGAGACACTACGAGAACATAAGTTGTATGCCAAATTCTCGCAAGTGCGAATTTTGGCTTAGTGAAGTCGCGTTCTTGGGACACATAGTATCCGACATCTGGGATTGCAAGTGGATCCTTCAAGGTACAGACGGTGGTTGAATGGAAACAACCCGAGTCTATAACAGTAAATCGGGAGTTTCTAGGACTTTGGATATTATCGAAGATTTATCCAGGATTTTTCCAAGATAGCCGGACCACTCACTCGACTAACCCAGAAGCAAGTCAAGTTTGAGTGGAATGACAAGTGCGAGGCGAGTTTCAAGAGCCGAAGAAGCGACTTACTACTGACTCGTCTTAGCCCTTCCAAAGGGAACATAAAACTTTGTCGTCTACGGTGATGCATCAAAAGAAGGACTAGGAGCGATGTGCTCATGCGGGGAAGGAAAAGTTATCGCTTAAGCATCACGAAAGCTCAAGCCGTATGAGGCCAATTATCCAACGCATGACTTGGAATTGGCGGCAATAGTGTTTGCATTGAAGAAATGGAGACACTATCTCTACGAGCAACATTCACGGTTTTCACGGACCATAAGAGCTTGGAGTACCTATTCTCTCGAAAGACCTTAACGAGGCAACGGAGATGGATGGAGTTGATTGAGGACTATCACTTTGATATTCAATATCATCCGGGAAAGCTAACGTCGTAGCGGACGCTCTAGCGTAAAAGGCGAGCCTAACCGGACTTATGATTCGAGAGTGGGAATCATTAGAAGAGTGAGCAATTGGAATCGACGAGAACCAATACTCGATTTCATGTGCCAACCTTTCGATCAAACCCGAAGCTGAAAGAGATCAAAGAAGCACAAGAGAAAGATGCACATCTTCAAAAACTGAAGGAGAAGATACTTAAAGGAGAAAGATCGAATTCTCGGTACACTGAAGATGGAGTTATCAGATTCAGAATCGAGTGTGTGTACCGAATGACGAGCGATTAGGAATAAAATCTAACAGAGGCACACCGTTCAAAATACACTATACATCCTAGAGGAAACAAGATGTATAAGGATTTGAAACGGAGTTATTGGTGGGTAAACATGAAGAACCAGGTAGTAGAGTTCGTTGCGAGATGTTTGACTTGTCAACGAGTAAAAGCGAGAACACCAACGACCATCCGGTTTACTACAACCGTTGAGAATTCCCAGTGGAAATGGGAACACATAACAATGGACTTCGTGACGGATCTACCAAGGACGAGAGGAGGCCATGATGCTATTTGGGTAGTTGTAGACCGACTCACGAAATCGCACACTTTTTACCCATCAAGAAAGCGATAGCTTTAAAACTTACACAAACTTATATCAGAAATCATTCGACCGCATGGAGTATCGGTCAACATAGTATCGGACAGAGACCCGAGGTTTGTCTCCGATTTTGGAAGTGCTTGCACGAGGAATTGGGTACCTCGCTAAGTTTCAAGACAACAAAGACATCCACAAACCGATGGGATATCGAGCGAACAATCCAAACCTTGAAGATATCTTTGCG